>JAODLI010010671.1:0-25764 GCA_027575585.1 Percopsis omiscomaycus | reverse complement strand
ACACACACACACACACACACACACACACACACACACACACACACACACACACACAAACATACACACAGACAGACACCAACACACCAACACACCAAAACACCAACTCCTATCACAGAAAGGTTGTTTGAAAGAGAGAGCTGATTGCAGGAAACAAGGGTGATGCCATCCAAGACATGTCTGCAGAAGACCCAGTAACTGTACCATTTTCTTCCTAACGCTTTTCTTTCTCTGCACAGTTGCTGCCATGCAGGCACATGGAAACACAGAGACATGGGCAGATAAGGAGGAGGATGAGGAGATAGGCCTGGACACCGGACAGGCAGGTGGGCAGACGAATAAAAGAGAAGAGGGGAGAGAGAGAGAGAGAGAGAGAGAGAGAGAGAGAGCGAAGCAGGGGGAAGAGTCAACTCATGTGTTTGCACCGTGTGCGTGTGAGCATGCGGTTGCTTGGGCAGCCATGTGCCTTGGCTACATTTATTAATACAGTGCCCCAGAATGCCAGTGTACAGTGGCCTCCCAGGGGCACCTTCACCGCACCATAATGAGTTCAACCACACCCCTCCAGGAGAGCAAACCGTCCAGCTAATGTCAATCACTACTTTCCTATGTAAGTGTGTATGGATGTTATTGATTAACACTTGTAAACCTGTATAGCTACATGCTGTGCGCCAGCAGCCAGTGAAATGTTTTACTGTACATATCACCGCCATACAAAAGGCACACGGACGGCACCTTTCGTATTGGCAGTGATACGTACAGTAAAACAGTACTGTACCGTACGGTATGTACGGTGAAAGGTTGTGACACAAGCTGCACGGATGGCTCTAGGTAGGAGAAACATCGTTCTGCCTGCATGCACACGTCACTGCTAGGCCCCTGTGACATCGTCGGCCGGCTATCACAAACCATCCCGGCTTCCTGCTGCAGTCACTGTGCATGGTCACTAGAGGGCAGCACTCCAGAGACAAAGGGGATGATGTGCGCCTGAGCTGCCAAGGTTAAGCATCGTGTTCACCTTTGTATGATTAGGTATAAATGAAGGATATTAGTTCTATTATCCCATTTGCTACTGTTTACAGATATTGATGCACCAACCCGTGTTTTACTTAATTTCTACATTCTGACATAGAGGTGGATGTTCAACATTAGACAACACTGTCTCGACGGGGAGGATCGCCTCATAAATAATAGAGCACATAGCAGAGTCCAGAGAGCAGCAAGTCATTAGAAGTCATACCATAACAGAAACCAACTTGGAACGAGGCCTCTGTGCGTCACCTCCAGGCACTGGTTGAGGGCGGTGTGTCTGTTCCAAGCATTCAGCCCCTATCACGGTGGACGCACATTGCTGGTTGCCTTTGCCCCTCGTGTGCGTGTGTATGTGAGCGCTGGTCCAATAAATCCACTACAACGGCTGCCTGCAGCATGCTGGGCCACCAATGCCATGGTGATGGTGATAGCATGCGTTGCCATGGAGACTACACATGCGCACGAGGGTGTGCATGTGTGTGTCGAAATAGAAAAAGATAGCGTGCGCCATGGATGGGGGTTGGGTATGAGGGAGTAATAGGCCCGCTGACATTCAAGGTTTCACTACAAGAGTGTGGGGGGTGGGGGGGAGACTGCAGTCATGTCTGACTAGCAGGGCATAGTATTTAACTGTATGCTCCAGTCTGACCTCTCCTAGCCAGACGGGTCAGGAAATGAGAGCTGCCAGTACTGTCACATGGCTCAATGCAAATGCTCCTCCAATGGTTGTAACGCAGCGCTGAAGCACAGCATAATCACAGCATAGAAGAAAATAAAAACATAACAAATAATATAAATCTATAAATGATCCAGCTATTTTCAGCTCACCTCTAACCTTTTGTATCACAACTTTCGACAGCATGCAGTTTCTCTTTCTGTCTGAGAGAATACAGTAATTGCCATATTTGAAAGTCTCGGATTAAAGCATCAAAACAATGTACTGAACTGCCTTGAGTGTCTGCCAGAAGCTTTGGGACTGCATGCTAATGACGTTTGATGCTGAGGTGTACGCTAGATGCACAAAAGAGACAACAGAAGATGACATCTGACAAGCAGACACTTCTTTCAGCAGACACATAAGTCATTTATGTGTTAGTATGTAGAGGACGAATAGCACGTTAATACATCGAACTATCTACACAGCTGCACTTTACAAGCCAGGTCAGGGGTTAAATCCCCTACATTCCCGACCTACCTGTAATCACCCTTGAGCAAATGCCTAAACCCCACATGCTCCTTAATGCTTGAAATGCTTGATTTACAGTGTACTCACTGTAAGTCGCTTTGGATAAAAGTGTGTGCGACTGTAAATGATCACCTTAGGATACACAGGCAGCAGCACATGACAGTTCTGTGTGTGTGTGTGTTTGCACGTGCGCACGCGTGATATACATGCCTTGCTTGTAATGATGCGAAGAAATCTCAATCAGACGCACCAAACGGTGTGTGAAATGGCTGTGACTCCCAGAATGACTAATGTTGTGCCAGCGATGCGCTCTCATTAGTATGAGACACAAGAGCACAGAACTAGAGGCTATAGAAGCTCCCAATTACCCCCTTACCTTAAACAGTTCCAGGTCTGTGCTTCTCTGCAGTCGCCCCAGACTGTTTTGCTTTATAAAGCTTCAGGTCACAAAACTAGAAGATCGCACTGTTTATTCCTATTGATAAAAGCTGTCTGTTTAACTAAATCTGCCATGCCCCTTCTCTTGCCCTGGCGCCTTGACACTTAAAATGGTTATGAAATATTCATGTTGCGGTGTTAATGTCAATCTAAAATTGCTGATGCAAACTGAAAAGAAAGTTAATTCTATTTGCGTATGAAAGCATATAGTGAGTGACAAGGTGGGGTGGGGGTTGGAACTAAAGCTAAAGTACATACAGGCTTGATTGCATTGAAACTGCTGGTAACACTTTTTTTAAGGGGTGTGCATGAGACTGACATGACACCGTCATAACCATGACATGACACCTGTTATGAGCATGAAGGAGTCTTTATGAATGTTTATGACTGTTGTCATCAAGTGTCATTCAGTAAATTAATGTCAAGTTTAATGTCAAGTTGACATTGTTTGGGATGTCTTTGTTATGACAACTTGACACTAACCAAGATGACATAACCTGTAACTTAAAGAAACAATTTAGCTTTATGTGTTAACATTACATTAAACTGTCATATGTGGTTGGTTTTGACATTGGCTGTCATAAGACTATTATAATTGTCATGAACATTTTCCTAGACCTCAACTACAGTGGCACAATTTGGACCTGTCATAAAGATGTCATTAGGTTTTATTACACTGTCAAATGCCTTTCTTACAGTGTCATGAATACTTTCTCTCTTATGCACACCCCTTCAAACAAAGAGTTAGAGCACCAAACTGCTTTAATTTCATGAAGACATTTAGTTAGGTGGTTAGGTTACCTACTACAGAGTCAGCTTGGCAGCAGCACCATGCCCGTTCCTAGGTAAGCTACAGCAGCTCATGCCACACTACTTTACACTACTACCATCAGTGATGGGAAAGTTCACTTTCTACATGAACTAGTTCAAAGTTCAGTTCACAAATTTTAAAATGAACTAGTTCAGTTCATACTTCAGAAATTGTAACTAAGTTCACAGTTCCAAAAATGAACTAGTTCATAGTTCTATTTTTCCATATGTCGCTGCGACAAAATTATTTGTCACCTACATGCTGCTGTCACCTCCATGTTGCTTTTTGTTTTGATGACGCGTGCGGCGGTGCGACACTGGTGGCTGGTGCTGCCAGATAGCGTGTTTTTTCCGCTACATTTTAAGGCCTGTTTACGGTGTGTTTTAGCCGGGTTTTCGCGTGGAAGGCTCTATAGAAATCTGGCACCCTAATGAACAAAGTTAAACTGAGAGAGCGTGCCGTTCACAGACACCAGAATGAACGAGTTCACAGTAACGTTCATCAGGCAGTAATACAGTACGTTCAGTAAACGTTCGCCCAAAATTCATCTCATGTTCGCGTTCAGGCACTACATTGACTACCATACAGATGAACACACTGGACACATCGTGTAACTGAGGTGGAGCAAGCAGAAGTTAAAGTCACACAATAATGAGACACACAATACAAAGTCATTACACACACACATACAGCTATCCAAATCTGATAATGAGTCTCTAAATGGCTTTCATCAGAACAACATGCATGCTCACTGCCAGCAACACAACAGGAGGTACAGAGTGGGGGTGGGGAACAATCGCTTTTGTGAGTCATAG
Organism: Percopsis omiscomaycus; assembly: GCA_027575585.1. Taxonomy (NCBI): domain Eukaryota; kingdom Metazoa; phylum Chordata; class Actinopteri; order Percopsiformes; family Percopsidae; genus Percopsis; species Percopsis omiscomaycus. The sequence goes on along the minus strand of JAODLI010010671.1, from coordinate 21,485 downwards.
ATGGTGAGACAATGAAAGGCCGTTGCCCATATCAATCATAACAGGACAGTCAGAGGGAGAAAGCATCAAGGAGATGAAAGACCATACTATAAAAGCACCTTTTTTCTCCTCCTAACTTGAACACTTCCAGGCCATGGACCACCATCAGAGCAAAAATAGAACACATGCCAAGCAAAGCAGATATGAATAAAGAAGTTTGCCTTTGCCAAAATAACAAATAATTACTGTTAGAACAAAAGCGTATTTATAGCCCTTCGCTAATTTTACCCCATCTAGCAGGAAAAGTGTTGGTCCGTGAATGCTTGAAGCTATGCCACCTTTAATATATGACAGACAATGGAGAAAATTGAAGTGAGATTGCAGACAGTGTACAAGGCACCACATGGTATGTTTGGTGGCAAGAGACACAAAGGAATTTTGAGGCTCATACAAGATCATATTTTAGTAACTATGGTAAAGTTTACCCAAGTTGGATGATAAAAGCAAAAGCATTGCTATTCTCGGGGTACTAAATACCTAACATGTTTAAAATGTACGAATGAGGAGGTCCCAAGAGAAGAGAAACGTATCCTCTGTGAATGAGGTCAGTAAGAAACATCGTCTCCTTCTGCTTGTGGACAATTAAAGCATTCAGGACCATTACCTCAACAAAAAACCTAGATCACATTCCCAATCTGACCTCCAGAATAAGTGTCAATATTTTGAAATGAGGTCTAACTTATTACGACCCGTAATAAAACTCTTCCTCTTTCCTCTGAGAGAGGGTTGGGTGTCTCATTCCCAACGCCCTGGGTGTCTCATTCCCCAGGCTTGGCAGCATGCACGGTAATGGCATAGCTGGCCCATGACGTACCTGACTATAATATAGTGAAAGAGGAAGGCTGGTCATACCGAACGCTAAATGAGAATCATATCATTATGTTTATGTTTAATATGTTTAAGAAGAAACGTGAATAAGATTACGCTGATTGCGGTGGTTCACACTGACGTGGATTATTTATATTATTATATTATTGCACCACCCTCGACTGAGCTGAAAATGACACGGTGGGAGACGTGACTCAGCACGCGGGGAGTGGGTGGAAAAAATAGGTCATGTTTCCCACACAACTCAAAGTATCCCACTTTTCACTTGCATTCCTTCAGCATGCCTGTGGAGTGAGAGCGAGTGCAGTGAGAAATCAATGGCCACATGACGGCAGGGGTGGATGGTGGCCAACCGTTGCCTGCACACAGCTGATAGAATATCACTTTAGTGACTGCATGTGGCCTGTAGCATGCAATGACATTTTCATGTACACTGCTTTGCATCTGTATAGTAAAACAAAAAAGTAAATTTAAAAAGTAAAAAACCAAGCCCATTAAGTCAGAAATAAGACAAGTTCTCTAATCCCATATGCTCTAAATGCTTTATTAAAAACTTCTGACGAGCTGGAACATTTGATACCCATGACCTTTCCAGCCGGAAGGTCATGGGTTCGAACCCCGGAGATGGCTTACCTGTAAGCATCCTTGAGCAGCATGCCTTACCCTTATCTGCTCCTTGTAACACTTGGAATTTTACTCATTGGAAGTTGCATTGGATAAAAGTGTCGGCTAAAAGACCTGATTGTAATAAAAGATCCAGTGTCGTGGCAGGAGACCTCCCCCTTACTGTGAGCAGCATGTGTTCAGCAGTCCTGTGAAGTAGCAAGAGAAAGGATCTAGGGGATTTGGAGGCCGTGGTGCCTTCATCTCTCCTCATCTCTCTAGAGATCCATAGCCTGCTCTCTCGGACACAGCTGCTTGCAGGCTTAACCGTATAAATATAATAAATATGTGCACGCATGCTATCTTATCAGATGCGCAGGAAAAAAAGCGGATGCCTCTGTAGTGCCTCGCTTTTTAGCTAGGAGGCAAGCATGCTTCAGTGATGAAAACCTAAGATTCTTAAAATAATTCAAAGGTAATGCTTTATGATTGTACTGACACCTTCACTGCTGATCAGTTTGCACTATTGGTACATGTGTGACAACTTCCTGTGTGACAACCAAATATTATATTTTAATATATTTTATATTTTATATTCAAATCCGTTTGAAACTAAGAAAAATGATATTTAACGTCATCTAGGGTCAGTGTGTACAGTGTGTATGTGTGTGTGTGTGTGTGTTTGTGTGGCTGGGGTTGAGGAGATACAGTAACATTAGCAGATTAGGTATTAACCAGCTCTTTGGCAGTCCGGGAGCCACATTAGCGGCGGGAGGCTGCGTGACACGGGCCTGTGGTGACGATGTGATCACAAGTTCTACTGAGGAATGGCCTGCACAACTGCTACAGTACCCATGTCATCATGGGCAGCATGCATCTGAGCCCTGTGACAGCCTCCCAACGCACACCCACAGAGAAGAGGCGAGAACCACATGCCTGGTGTTTTCACTGGAGCCGCTCCACCGCGGAGGAATTACATCATCGCGAGCAGAGAGAGAGGGCACGGGCGTATATTTAATTGGGAGAGAACCAGGGAGAAAGTAAGGGGAAGAAAGACAGCTGCAAGGGCTCGATGTGACGTGCGATGTCTGGCCAGCCTCTGGATTAGCCACTAACGCTAATGGCTGCTATAAAGCCTTAGTGAGCATACACGCACAAACACAAAACAAACACACACTTAAAGTGCAGGGCAGACCGACTTAAAACACCCAGATAATTCCCCTAATACAGACAGGACAAGTGTTCTGGGTTTGGTAGTGCCTTGCCCCCCATAAATGAGGGGCTATAGTCACTATTGTTAGCTGAGCGGGACAGACAGAGATAGAGGGAGAGGGAGGGAGAGAGGGAGAGAGGGAGAGAAGGAAAGAGAGAGAGAGAGGGAGAGAGAGAGAGAGAGAGAGAGAGAGAGAGAGAGAGAGAGAGAGAGAGAGAGAGAGAGAGAGAGAGAGAGAGAGAGCCATGCTACAACACAGTGCTTATATGTTCCAACGCAGCTCACTCACTCGGCCGCCTGCTGCTAAATTACATTTGGGTCTAGGGTAATGACTTGCGGGCCTACCATGTGTACCATGTGTATGTGCACGTGTGTGTGTGTGTGTGTGTGTGTGTGTGTGTGTGTGTGTGTGTGTGTGTGTAGCAAGAGCAGTGGAGGGGAACCAGGCTATACAACCCAGGGCGACGCTCCGCTCTGCTGGAGGCTGCTGGAGAGAAAGGCCACGTTACATGGGCCAATCCATTTACTCCACCTGTGGCTGCTAATGGAGCGGCACTGCACATTGGCGCCCCTGCAGGGCATGCTGGGAAGGTGGGGGGAGGGGGTGCCAAAGGGACCGGAGTGTCGACAAGAGGAAGCAAGACAGGCAGTGAATGAGAGTTCTCATTTACAGTATGGATTATTTATGGAGAACCCTATCTATTCTATCAGTGTACGGTAGCCTTCAGAGTCCAAAGATCACACAACACGCCCTGTGGTGATAGAAAGAAATTACATTTCTTTTACATTCACCCACCCATTTTTCTTAGTGTGTTTCAGCTTGATTTGCAGTAGTATCACTACACTGTATTTCATTCTGAATTTTGAGAGGTCAGAGAATTTCCACTCTTGCTAGAATCCTCAAATACCTGGATGCACACAAAGACCATTCAAGTTTTAGTTATTCTCATACGCACAGAGCAAAAAAATAGATATAGGTTGAGCCAAACTGTCCCCAGATTACTCTGGGAGGACAGCCAGAACAATTCACCGTGATTAACTACTGTTCATATTATTTTAGTCTTGATGCTTTAGCGCACTGTTAGCCTAAAGTTGGGGAAGAGATGTAGGCTTACCTAGTGCGTATACATCATTGTGTGGTCAGTAAACTAAAGTAAGAAATATGCTGGAAATTTTGCAGGTACACCATAAAACAAAAATCCTCAGTAGATCTTAGCTACAAGACAAAACCAGGGAGAAGAGAGAGAAGACACGAGACACTATCTATCTGCCACAATATTGAAGAGGTCCAGGAACCATTATATTTCCCCAAACCTAAGATAGCATTTTTTACATTTTCTGGCTGAACAAACTGTTCTTATGTGAGTCCATCAGGTCAGGTCAGCTATAGAACAGCAGCTACAACTGGAGAGACGGAATGCTGTGAATGCTGTTACCTAAACTGACATATAATGTCCGTTGATGGATTTTTGTAAGATACAGCAGTGACTACAGAGGCATAGCTCTCCTATCTACCATGGTTCTTATAAAACAAAAGAAGTAATGTTTTGTACCCACCCCTTTTCATTTCATTCCCATCGATTCTGCCCTATAAGTAGAAAACAGTATGAGTTCTTTTGGTTCATAATTTGGGTTTCCTGGCTCTCTGAAACATTGCAGCCAGGCAGGCGATATGATGGGCGAAATTGGGTGTCTGAATGAATCTAAGCAAACACACGCCCGGTCTGGCACAGTGCCGAGATGTCCCCCGAGATAAGACATGCCTGGGTTCTACATAACCCCACAAGTACCTAAGATGACCCTCCAACTGTGGCCAAGTGACAAACAAGCCTCCTCCACATCCTCTGGGATGTTATAGCTGTTTATAGCTATTGCTAGCTATTTATAGCTATTTATAGCTTCACTGCCCCCTGCTTATACTGTGAGGTCCAGGGGGCAATAGGATGATTATAGATTTAACGAAGACATCATTAAAATTAGGGAGCCACAGTGTTTAAAGAAATATGAAGCACTCCATTTCCATTTTAGTCACCATCATACATGCATCTCACTAGAGAGTCAGCGGTGGCACACAGTGTCAGCATAAAGCCTAGGCGCATAATTGGGCACTGAAAGAAGCAGTGACAAGATAGAGAGACTTGAGAATCAAACCAGTCCCCCTCCGCCAATTTATAGTTCAAATCAAAACAGGACTTACAGTACACAGCTACTAAAATCCCTCTGCAAAACTGAAAAAGAGCTGATTAGATCTCAGTTCTAGAACTGTTTATCTTTTTCATTACAGGAAATGGACACCTTTGCTGGCTAAGACAGAGCAATGCACATATACCGGCTGAGATGATCAATTCTGTCTGGACAAATGGAGAAAGTGATAATTGCTCAAATGGCGTTTTAACATTCAGCAGCGGGGATGCCAGATGAGGCACCTGATATAACTGGTGACAACAACACTCTTTCAGGTGACAGGCTCCAGTATGAGATAGCATTGGGATGCTTTGTGTTAATTAACTAAAGCCATGCAAAACTGTCTTACGCCTCCAGAGTTAACATAGAGTGGGCATACATTGTTAGTAGATTCATGTACTAAACTGCTGATTATTTGGAAGACTTTCCACATTCACAAAAAGAAATGGACCATCCCAAATGACTATTTAATTATATTTAATCGGGGCAGTATGTGTAAGAATAATAATCAGAATTGGCTGCTTGCATGATCACCATTAAGAAGTACCAGTGTTCAAAAATCATAACCTCTAATTGGTTGTAAGTGGTCCCATCACCTGAAGTGCCAGTGTTTTAAAATCATAACAATGTCTGATTGGTGAAAGATGGCCTAATCACATGAGAAGCTTGTGTTTGAAAATCATAATGTTTGACTAGCTAAAGGTGTTCTAATTGCCTGGTAATAACTTGATATGGCACCTTTACCACACACAAAGAGAAACAGAATGACGAGTACACAGGATCAGGATAGTCTCATGAGGCAACTCTCCCCTGCTGTGTTTGTTGAAAAACCTACAGGCTTCCAATGTGTCAATTAATGTACACAAAGTACAATGCTTTTGTTCCTATTTAAACCCATGGGATCATCATACTGCATTCAAAAGGCTCTTCACTAAAACCTGATTGAATGTGATTGAAGTGGCCTTAACTCCAACCTGAGTCAAGATGACCAGCTTAACTAAACTGTAACTGCCACTTTTGATGTAAAATAAAGCCAAATACTGTTTAGGAGAGCAGTGCTATGATGGTAATGGACCTTGCAACTGTGCTGCCTCAGATTAAGTGTACTCATTGAAATCAGGTCCCATAATCAACTGCTATAAAAACTCGAAAGCCTTTATTAGTGCACACATGGGTGAGCCCATTTAATGTATTTGTGCACTGTAAAGGTGTATACAAAAGCAAAACTGTATTCATTTCAGGGTCCATAGAGGTATACTATTGGTAATCATTTATTCCTTGGAAAAGCCATTCACTCACTCTATTTTGAACAAACAAATGATCAGGAAAAACATAACGGCCTTGAAGGTAACTATACTCCATTCATGACTAATATGATATGAGGTATAAAAGCGACTTACAATGAGTACAATTACAAACATTACAAGGAGCAGATAGGGGTTAGACATCTTGCTCAAGGATGCTTACAGGTACGCCCACTACGGGGCTTAAACTCATGACCTTCTGGCTGGGAATTGAACATGCAGACCACTAGACTATATTGACCATATGATAGTATTACAAACGGGATAGTGGTGAATATATCACATATATCATAACACTTTTTTTCTATTCTATGTTTCAGTCAGCTTTGGCTCGAGATCAGGCAATGAAAAAAAGTGTCACTTTTATTTGTGATTAACACAACAAAGAAGCAGAAGGAGAAAGAAAGGCTGTGTATATTGTGTATAATATTGCTGTAGTGAGCTGGGCTTAGTGAGTGTACAGATGCTATTTAAAGAGCGATGTAGGCCTTTTGAAATGTTATCAGCGGTGAACCATGCATTTTACATTTGCTGAGGGAAATGGATGGGCCTGCTCACGCTTCTTGCGATCGTGTTTCCATTTCCACAACTGAGTGGATAGCAGATGAGTTAGTTTATCAATTTTAGGCCCCTCTCAGTATGCCTGACTGTCATTGCAGCCATACTGAAATGGACCTGAATGCATCTGAATGTTAAGTAGAGTAGATGCTATTCTAGCTTAAAAGGTACACTCCTCAATATCTGAGACTGAACCAATGTTGTTTTAGTTTGAAAAGTCCAAAAGCATGTCTTGTACACAGTGGTGTTACAAACCTAACCTGTGAGATGCGGTGGAAATGGTTCTGGGGGCCCTATAATGCAATCAAGGACTGTACCTTTAAAGAAACCTGAATGTCCTAAGGAGAGAGGAGCCGGTCTGAGAGCCACAGCGGTGAATGATTAGGCTTACATGAATATGTTTATGTTACGTGGACAAGATTCATGAAGGAAGAGGGTCCCAAGCTTGGCTTTCGTTCTGTTAGCGTGCTGGTTAGCTTATATTATGGAAAAAAACACATAAACACACAGACAGACACATACAAACCGACAGAGGGGCTATAAACCCAGGCAAACAGATGAACTGTGCAACGCAGATACAGGTCATTTAATTTAAAACTGTGACTGCCGGGATGCAGAAGCACATGTAGTCTTATTTATATATACAGAATGGACTTGGATACTAGACACAAAGCCCTGCCAGCGCCTGGCTGAATTATGGATGAAATATATAAACAGTTGTGCACTTTGAGTTCCACCATTCATATGGAGGGGGTGTAAAAGGGAGATACGGTGAGACTTAGCATAGAAAACAGAGTGTTGGACAGACAGTATAGAGAGCATGTTCAGGCCTCAGACTCTCTGAGCGTGCCTGGGCCTTTCCGCCTGCATCTCTACTGAGATGAGCCAATCGGATGCGAGCACATTCTCTTCTGAGGATACATCTGTCCTGAGACCACAGGCTGTCAATGCTTAACTCTGTTAACCATATTGTCCCCCCCCCCCCGACATCTGAAACTGATACCTCACTACTTCAATCAGCTACCTGTGTAGTGCAGTGTCAGCGAGAAGGAGAGATATCACAGTTTACACCCCAGCCTGGTCACATCATAGCAACTGTCAGAGGAATTACCTATAAGCCATCTACAGTACACCATCTACTGTGCCCTACACATACTGGTGTAGTGTAAATAATTAATACTGGGATCCAGTGGATCGTGGACCAGCGTTAATGACGTTGCCTTGAACCATTTACATAGGAGCTGTGGTCCTTCCTTTGGAAATTCAGTCACGTCCAACTGGAGCTGCAGTCAAACAGAATAATAAATCTGTGCTCTGCTCCTATTTGCTCCCTCTCTCTGTATCTCTCTCTCTTTCTCTGTCTCTCTCTCTCTCTCAAACAGTTAGTTGCTAACAACTGCTGTCTGGAAGTACAATAATGCCGAACAGAAGGGTTGTGTCACACATACAACAACATTGCATATAGGCAAAATCAGCAGAGATAAAATATGTATCTTACCAAACTCTGAGGTCTGAAAAGGAAAGCATTCTTCTCTGTTGCAAGCTTAACACTCTATTAAGAGATGATAAATGAGGCAATCACAGAGCCTGTATGCCAGATAGGAGACATGCTTGGCGGCATGCTTGGAGCACAAAGAGATCTTACTGGACTGCCGTATACTGTATGTCCAAACTCTACAGTGACCAGTGACATGTGTTTGCACAGACATATCATCATGCTGCAAGGAAGGAAGGAAGGAAGGAAGGAAGGAAGGAAGGAAGGAAGGAAGGAAGGAAGGAAGGAAGGAAGGAGGGAAGGAAGGAAGGAAGGAAGAAGACCATCATGACAAACATAGCCTATAAGACAACCGTGCCACGGTCATAAGCTGTGGGATAAAAGCAGAAGACAGACTGGGGAATATGAGGCCAATTGGCCCACAATAGCGGCGTAAAAGCACATATTCCATTTAACAAGCCAACAGCTGCCTCTATATGACCCCCTTTTTGGCACAAGTTTGTTTTGGGTGGAGTGCAAGCCCCGGGTGGGCCATGCCCGGGTCAATGATTCCGGGCCGAGTCTGTGTGGGGAGTTGGGGGTGGGGAGGAGAGCACGCCAGATGCTTTAAAAAAATAAAAACGGGACAGGAGCTTAGTTTAGAAGGTAGCAAATCTCAAGTTTACACAGAATAGGGGGGGCGGGGGGGCAGGGGCAGAGGAAGCATAAGCAAAACATAAAAAACGTAAAGAAAACCAGGAGGGGGTGCGAACAAACCTTCGGGCTCTGCGCTCTCTTTGTTGATGACTTGCTTCAGCGGGCAGCAGAAGATTTCGTGACACTTAGCACGAAATGGGGACCCCTTACTCCTTATATCCGCAGAGTGGATGGAGTCCTGCCGTAACATAATGTACTCCTGGGTACCTGGGGCAGCGTCATCCTGGACTGCGGTGGGTGTCATAACAGAACGAACTGGGGTTAGAGAGCTCACCACACACACAAGAACAAAAACAAGAAGAAACACAGGAAAATTAAAAGACACTGGCAACACTAGCTTAAAAACAACATGATACTGTAGCTAGAGAGAGAGAGAGGACAGGAGACAGGTAGAAGAGAGAGAGAAAGAGAGAGAGAGAGAGAGAGAGAGAGAGAGAGAGAGAGAGAGAGAGAGAGAGAAATGTACAGCACAGTGAAATAGAGAGACATCAAGCCTTTTTACAACTTAACTTAAATCAAATTCAACTAAATAAACAACTGTGGGGGCTTCTGTTTCTTTGTTTCTTTGGCCGCTGAAAAGGAAGGGTTGTAATAATAACACAAAGCAAAGTTCAAGGGGACCAGGAAGAGTTCCCACTGTAGTGAGGTGACAGCTGGGTAGCTAGGCAAGCGTGCAGTTTTCTTCACAGCATGCTACCGCCAGCCAACCCCAAGATCAGATGGTGGAGGGACCCCGTTTCCCCCACGCCCCTTTGACCCAGTGAACAAGCGGATGCAAAGACATGCAACGGCCCCCAGACCACACTGCAGTGGTCAGAGAATTGCTTTTTTATGGAGTCATGCATAAATGATGCTTGGGGGTTGGGGGGAGGGGCGTCTGTCGTGACGGGATCCTGTGAAGAGCCATGTGTTTCTGAGTGTGGGTACTGGGCCTATCGCGCCCGTCCTATTCCTGGGCACGGCTCCTGCTTGGCTTTGATCATTGACCTATTTTCTCGTTGTTGATGGATTGGCTGCGAGAGAATCAGTCCAACTAAACGGTCTCCTCTCCTGATAAGGGTCTTAGGTGCAATGACTGGCCTTGACACATTTACTACTTAATAAACTCTATACAGGAGACCTCAGTATAACTCGTTGCCGAAAATTGATCATCCATAATTCCTCCTTCCCACTCAAATGATGACACATGAGAACAACATTATTATTCTCAGTGAGGGAAATCAGCATCAACTGGCTTCCAAACTTGACACATTACACTCATGACCCTTTTTTACTAACCGACATAGAGCACAGGCCATTACTTCTCATAGTGTCTCTGCCTAAAAGGATATGTGCCTTGGTCTGACATCTGTTCTTCTGATACTGTGAGCTTGTTATCATTTTAAATCTGTATGCTAAAAGCTTTGCTACTGTATGTTCTGAAAGCTAAAACATGAATGGTGTACAGGCTCTCTCTCACTGTATTCTGCTTCCGCTGAATCTAGATGTATACTAAAGGCACTTACAGGCCTCCGCTCATCGCATGCCAATTGTATTTTACATAGTGATGAGCTTTTCTACACCTGCGCGCGCGCACACACACACACACACGAGCACTCACTCGCGCACAGCCACACAAACACACACCCGACTACAGAGGCTTAGACACACAAAAGCATGAATATTCAGCAGCCCATGGGTCCAATTATAGTGGTGTGCAACAGTGAAGGCAGCCAAACATTTTCATTCTTGAAAAGGACAGACACAATACAATTAGATGTGACGGAATATATTGTGCACTGTAACAGTGCGTGTACAGAAATACCGACATATCGGGGGGAGGAATAATTAGTTAACGTTAATTTTTTCACCTTGACCCTGACAAAGACAGGAATATTACAAACTGCATTAAACATGACTTCAGTCAGTAGGCAGCAAATAATGAGGATCTAAACGTGCCCCTATTATGGTCGCTGCCGCAATTCATGTAAACACATTCACAATAAGCAAAGAAGAGTGAATGATAGAGCTTTGCTACTTACTCAACCTTAGAACGTACACACACACACACACACACACTCTCACACACACACAGTATCACAGAGGAGACTTTTACCCTGAGCAATGTAGCAATCACTACATTTTGATCTTGGTTGGCAAAAAGTCTGGAGCTTGCCCCAAAGCTGCTAATCTTTATAAGCAGAGCATATTATACACTATAAACAAGTTACAGAACACAAACATGCAACCATCATTCTTCAATTTCTATATTCAAGGAAAACTGAAGCCAGTTACTGTCCCCCACCTTGTCCTAAAATGCTGTCCAGTACAGTTTGGAGCAGCAATTTACAGCCTAGGTAGGTGGCATCCTCTTCAATGGCTTACTCCATTTACCCATTGCACTACTTCCACTGTGTGAAGTTAGTCTGTAGTCAGTTCATCGAGGAGACATTTCTGGCACGGCACCGGTTTGACCAAGCAGAACTCTGAACAGACAAAAAAAACAGGAGCTGTTCAGCTGTGAGATTTTTGCTAACAGTAGCATCAACCCCTTTCCCCACATTGGATTTTGTTTTGCCAGGGCATCTAGATGTGTTTATTTATTTGTCATAAATGTAAACGCAGATTTGCTATTCGTATTCCTCATTCAACTGGAGTATTGTCATCTTACAGGGAGAGCCGTGTTTAACACTCCAGGGATTGTTTCAACCCCGCTACAAAAGGGTGCGCACATCAAACCAAACCACTCGCTGGAAGCTGGGCTAATGTCTCTCCTTCTGTCGACCTCTGAGCTCTGTCTGCCAGCCAGTGCTTGATTGTCTCTAACTGAGCCTACGGAGGATGGGGAAGAGACAGTGAGGCAGGACTCTAGAGAACTAATATCTAATTCCAGTCTGTGGTTATAGAGGGGCCCGCTAACTGCCTGCTCATCAAAGCCAATAACGAAGAGATGAGCCTAAGCAAGGGAGGGGGTGGGAGCCATATTTTACAACCTGTCTTCCTCGCTGCTGCAGTCAGGGTGCAGGATGAAGATTGAACATCGGGGCTGAGAGGAGCTTGATAGATGGTGCCCCAGGACTGCACCTGCTATCAAGCACACCGCTTAGAATGAGCTGTCAGCATCTGCATGATGGGTTGCGATCTACAGGCTCCCCTGTTGGCCACATAGGGGACTGCTGCATCACACAGCGCTACAGAGAGCGATTACATTCTGACAGGTGGTGTTCAGATAGGTGGGTTGGGGATCTGGAGATGAGACAGCTATGCTCCTTGCTCTTTTTATGTTCTCAAACCAAAGCCCCCCATTCTTTCTAATTCATTCTCATGTTTTCCAGAGATATTTACCCTATCTAAATTATCTAAATTGACTGACTAGTTACTATCAGCAGTCTAAAATGCTACCTATCCTTTTGTGCTGAACTCAGGAATTCAGGTTTACAGTAACCAAAGAGGCTTCCACTGCGAAGTAACCAGCTATTCCCCCATAAACCGAGGTCACTGAGATTGACATGATGGATATACAAGGGGTGAGCTACGATCGGCTAAATGTACTTAAGTCGGGAGTCACATCCATTAAGCAGGTGGCACACATCCATCGTGAGGCAGCAAAAAGCGTCCTTACTCAATTAGAATAAGACTTAAACACAGCCTGAGGTAGGCCTAAATTGCATGTCCTCGATGGGGTTTGTACAAATAGCAGAATCTGGCACATTGTCCTCTGGGATGCGATCGGTTGTGTCTTCCTTTATCTAAAGAAAGAATCATCTTTTCGGTCACCTTGCAGGCACAGATAACAGTGAGTGGAAGTTCACTTCCATTTTTCTTCAGAAGTGCAAAAATCTGCTTGCAGATTTGATCCAGTATATTTTATCCCTGTCTATCTCTGTTTGTCTTTGCAACAACAATAACAATAATAAGAGAAGCACTCCCTGTGCTTCAAACAATACTTTGAATGAGATACAACTATCTAGTAAAACAGCATAGCATTTACAGATATTGGAAGGTTTACATATACAGATTATAAACAGATAATATATCAGTAGTAATTATGGAGCAGGTGTGCAATCATGTGCAAGTTCTGCCAGTGTTGGATACCCAGGTAGAGCCGATGAATGACAGCTCCAAACTGGTTGAGGATAGGGTTGTGGGGGTGGCGGTGATATTCGACTGGCAAAAAACACAGAAGAATCTCTAAGAACTCCTTAGACTGGATATTCACTTTCAAAAAGATACAGTTTTCATGGTGAGCCTTTTAAAGTGTGATTTGACTGTGTAATAAGGTCAAGATTAATAGGTTTTTTAATGATTAATTATAATTTGTAATTTACAATCTGTAAATTATACTGTTTATCTTCCGAAAAATGTATAACGTGACAATGTATAAGTCTATTCTCTGGCCAATATTTTTAGATTTACCACCCATCTGAAACTCATTCCATGAGCATAGTGGGGGTGTAATGGAGAAATAACACCGGAAAATAATTTCCACTAATGCCAGCGATTATTCAAATGCTTCACAATATGGCCCAGGCTGTGCTCTGCTGGAAAGCTACTCATTTAGGTTCATCGATGTGGGGTAAAAAGGCTATAACTCTCTTCTCCGGATTGCTCTCATCTACTTTATATCTGCCACTGCATTATTCCCCCACTTACTGCTCTCCATACCACTATAAACCTATTCAAACTCACATACAAGACCTCACAGATCACCATTGTGTCTTGATGTGTGTGACCCCATCTGCTCATACAGTATGAACACACACACACACACACACACACAGCCAATGTACATCTTTCAATCTGTGTGGGTGTGTCAGTGGGAAAGAAGAGTAATTCAGCTGCCAATCCAGCCAGTGTGGTGAGAGGAAGTATCACAGTGTTGGTGAAGGTCCTGTGATACACACACACACACACCTCGTCCCCTGATGATGGCACACTGCTCTGACCCATCATCAAACGGCAGCCTTGCAGAGGGAACATTTGGCTTCATTCTGGCAGCTACCTGGCCTGAGGGGACGTCAGACTCGATGCATAATATCATCTATGCGCACGTGGGGTTTTTGTGGAGACACTGGGGCGGCAGAATGTGTAATGTGGCACGGCTCTGCGCCACATTACACATTCTGTGACATTACGTGACAAAACTGATGAAAGTAAACGTACTTTATTTAGTCCTGTTCTCTGCAGCCCATTTGTTCGATAAAATGTACTTCTGTACCAACTGACCATTATCAGTCCTGAATCATGCCACTGGCAGGGACATCCTGTCTAGGATAATTGAATTGGATTCCAGTTTAATCTGCTTCCAAGAAGGCGGGGCTAAAGGGACAGCACCTGAGTGACAATGGCATTTGTCCTTGTACAATGGAGGGAGACAAGAAGGCCACGTGAGGACACCATCATTCAAAATACGCTTATAATAGACAGTACTCATTCCGCATTCAACAGCTGTTAAGCTGTTAAGGAGTAATATCTATTAAGGGGTGTAAGCACGGGTCTCCATATTATTCACATATTATTCATCTGTGTACCATTGGGGTCATTGAGAAGCAACAGCGTGCTGTGAGGTCTGCTGAAAACTGTTTTAAACAAGGGATTTAATGAGTAGTAATAAAACTGTACTTATGTTATGTGGGTATACAGTATGTATGCACTACATACTGTATGTAGTGTATACCATGTAATACAGTATGTGAGCCCTGTGAGCAACATGCCTAACCCCTATCTGCTCCATGTAATTGTAAGTCGCTTTGGATTAAAGCATCTGCTAAATGACGTAATTGTATTGAAATACCCAGGAGGTTTTAAACATAAGAGTCATAAGTTCAGGGGTATAAATCATACCCCTGAAAAACAAACAAATAACCCTTGAGAAATTAATATTTTTACCTTTTATTATTTTTACCTTAAAATATGGCTTTTGTTAAAAAAATATATCATTATTTCTTAATGCAGAAGCTGGCATGGGAATTTATTTTAAGGAGGAGACAACAGCCTTTTGATATTTACTGTTGATGCTCTCCTCTCCCACTCATGCCAGAAGGCAGCACTTTTGGACTTTTTCCAATTCCAGTTAATGCATTTGGATGTTTTCAGGTGTTAAAAGTAATACTGTTTTTACTGTAGTAACAGTAAAGGAGTGTGTTTGTCACTTCACTAATGTAGCCTACTGAAGTATTAACATTTCCAAAGCTCCCCCACCACAATGCTGAAAAGGCTTTTATAAACACATGCCAAACAAACAGCCTAGCTAAACAAGGGAGACACAACTACTTAAACATGGATCAAAACAAATTACTAAAGGGAGATTAAACATACTGTATCTAGCCCGCTTCTGACATGTTTATAGAGAGCCCAAGTCAGATGTCACAACATGCCCCTTAGCATTTTAACCTTTCCTAAATATCAACACTCTTTTACATTCAGGTATATAGGATACGTATATAGGATAGGTGTTGAGATAGAAATTTAACTAAAGCCATACAGTCCAGGCAGTAGGTTTTACTATATTTTTATCTCCACAACATTAGGTAATGACATTTGAATGGCAATTTGCTTCCTACCTATATATTTATAGATGATCTGGGGGTACATTTCGGGGTATTCATAAAACAACTGCAATGAATTTATCCTCCATTGCACACCCCGATATCCCCCTCAAAAAAGTTCACGGTGGTTGAACTTTTGCGCGCTGTCTGTGAGCGCGTACCGCGACGGCACAAATACACATGAATTGGAATTAGGGTTCTGCGCCCTCATTTGTGCGTTTAATCTGAACGGCCCTTAACTTCTACAACCCTTGGAGTGGTCTTGTCCTGACAGTTGATGCACACTGACTATAATTCAACCCTTGGACACAGTGATTGTTTCAGCTGGCCTGATTCTTAACTCATTCAGGCGGAGTGCTCGTGTTGCTGCTGGCAGCGGTACATTTGATGATCACATTTGTGACAGGAGTGTGTCCTGGCTAAATTTATATTCTGTCACATATTATGTAATTGTGTCCAGTAAAGCTTCCATTAGGTAGCATTCCAGAGTCACTGAAAGTTCATTTTCACTCAGTTCAAGTACTGTATGAGTAAATGTTCGCTCTGTAATTTGTATGAACTATGCACACATTTGGTATGGTTAGCCTGGGCTATTGCCTGTAAATACAGCACTAAGAGCACTCTTGCCTCAGCAACAAATACCCAATGATATGCAGAGTGAGTATTTACATTTGAGCAGCAGTATATTGGACTTCAAATTTATGTATGGTATATACATCACCTCATTTACAGCTAGGATTCATAGATTTATTCATTTATTACAGCTACAAATTATCTGCATATTACACCTGAAGGAAATGCGAGGGGTCATTTAATGTGTGTGATTTGTTTGTCTGTGTGCATGTGATCATTTTAATTTGCACATCATTGCAAAATTGTAAGCGTAAAGTAAAATGAGGCATTTTATAATTTTAGCTTATTATGTTGTCTGCTTGCCAATGTTTTGAATTTGGGGTACATATCGAAGAACTGAAGCAAACATTTATATGCTTGTTGTTTTCTGGAGATTTCCGTTAATAAGGGAATGCATAGCCTTATGCATTGGTTATTCATTCATTTTACATTTGGCGTGAATATGAAAAATTCTAGAAAATATTTATACTTTGAGTTGAGTTGAGTCTAATAGCTCCAGAACAGCTACTGTATAGCTATTTGCCACCATTACATTTGCCATGACATTGTTTATGACTTAATTAAGGCTTGTGTTTCTTGTGTGTCAGTTTCGCTTACAGGAAAGGAGACGTAACCGATGCCAAAGCTTTAGAGTAAATGCCTTTCTGATGCAAGTCAGGTTTTCATTACTGATGTCTGGAGCATGACCGTATAGCCTCAAGAACCCTCTAATGCAAATTGGGAGTAGGAAACTGAAAAACATTTCTAAATGTCATACAACTACATGGCTACACTTGATTGGCTTATTAGACCAGGCAGAATGATGTTTCAGCAAAGCCAGATCTGCCTCTGCAACTGTGTTACACAAAAGAGTTTCCTTCTTCAACGGATGCTCACATGGTCATATGACAGCATTTAGAAAAGGACAACATCATTTCAGTTGACAATAATAAGATATACTATGTACTATGTATGAAATAAAATGCTAAACATATGCTGACACACAGAGAAGACACAGTGTCCTTGCTGGCTGTTTAGCAGCTGAAGCGCTGTATGTCCTTGGCCTCTGCGACTCTGTCACCAACCTCTATGCACTTAGTGATTTCCTAGCGCACAGCCAGCTAAGTGCACAGGCCTGTTCCGTGCCCATCCATCTCTATAAGTTAATGTTGAGCTGTCAAGACCTAGATATGTGCTTGGCACCGGCTCAGGCCCTGTCCAACACCAGGAAATGTAATCATCTCTCTACTTCACATTAAATCCAACAGCCTTAACCGACTGCCACAGAGTTCCAGTCCTTAAATCTCCAGCTGCTCTGACATGGCACTGATGAGCCATATCAACATGGGCCATATATATTCTGGGCCACATCCAGTCGTTGTTGCTTAAAGTAAACTATAGCAGAATCTCATGAGGGACTGGAACACAGCCAATGTCACTGTTACCATAGGAATGTTTTTATTTCCTATGCCGTCAGCTGGTATTTTGACCACCAAACCTTCCCAGGTTGTGATATGACAAGCTCCATAGGCCTAGTTGGCCTCTAGGCCTATGACCATATGCATTCTAATAGGGCTGCACAGATCCATTCATTTATTTGTCTACTCTTGTGAGATTGAAACGAGAGTCGAGGCCATGTTATTATTGGGTGAACAATGTGTTTGGCGCTTATCAGAACGACTCTAAGGGGACCTCACCCTCTCCCGACGTGAGGTACATCAGATTGGCCAAGGCCCCCTCGAAAGGTAACGCTCATGTCGAAAAGAAAGCTTGGCCTTGGGCACTGACAAGCTTGTTCACACCGAGGCTGCCATGGAAGGGAGGAACGGAAGGCAGTGCAGCAGAAGAGGGATTGAAGCCATGTAAACAATTTCCAGAAACAGGAGTAAGAGGTGGAGCAGACATCCGGATCTTGACCTTAAGACTTTATCGGTGCTCAGCCCCGCGGCACCTCGGGTTTGACAGACGCAGCCATCCCAAGCCCCAGCTGAGTCCTGAAGTCAACTGGCTGTGACAGATGGATATTTTACAGGGAAACAAAGTAGAGTAGCAGTGGGCTGCAAAGAAAGGTTAAATGTGTATGGGGTGGAAGTGAACAGTACACACCATTACCGATTAGAAGAGCAGAGGGTATAAAAGAAGAACAGCCCACACAGATTATAATGGCCAATTTTTTTTTTTAAACAATAAAAAACATTATCAGAGAAAGATATTAAGCTTGTATTAAGGCCAACCCCATGTAACAGGATGTACACATACCTCATATGACCAAACACGCTATAAATTACAATTGACCTAAGAGTCCCAGCTAGCGTGGCCTTGATGCATGATTACATAAAGGGCTCAAACAGAGAGATTTAGCAGCAGCTGACACTATCTAATTCAGCATTTAAGTACAGTATATAAGCTTAGTGTTCAGTGGCTCATTGTTCTGATGGTTCATTTGAGGTATAACAAAATAAACACACGCACACACACACACTCACTCACTCACACACACCTCTTGGTTGTTCTACTGGTGTCAAGTGTGGCAAATATCCGCTTTTTAGTCAAATGTTATGATGTAGCAAACAAGACGTTTCCCCAAGAAGAGAAAATGTCTCTTACAGTTTTGCTGTCTGATGAGCTGGAGCCCACCAACTGCACGTATTCCACAACATGGTGAGGGCTACAGTCCCCCTGAATTCACTTGTATAATAACTTCTCTCTCCTCTCCTCTCCCGCCTCCAGTGTGTGCTCCCAGTGTGTGCCACAATTTTGTCATGGGATGATCGGTCAACATTATGCGGGCTGCGTATGCGTGCTACAAAATGTACCGCATGTGGAGGTGCGGGAGGTTTTAGCGCTGTCTGCAGGGGAGAGATTGGTGGGGTTGTGGTTCACAGGACTCAAGGGGACAGGGGACAGGTGTGGACAATGAATCACCTGTCTTCCTAGTAAAAAGGAGAGTGGGAGGTTACACACGGACGCTGGATGCCACACAGTGGACACGCTCAGCGCACCTGGACCTGCTCTCTATGCGCTTGTACTGTGGCAGACACAGTCACAGTAGTTGCTCTAAAAAAAACTCTTCAGTCTTTTAAATCATTTTAAAACAAACCAGGGATCCAGATAGTCCGGCTTGTGGGGTATCACGCTGTGTGTTGACATTGAGTGATTCCATCACTTTTTCCTCTACTTGATCTGGAAAAAAATATCCCATTAGTTAAAATAATTGAGGTATTTTTCACAAAGCCAAAATGTTCAGCTATTAAAGAAAAATAGTTTTGTATCATATCTGTGATTTGTTTATTTGCTACAAAGTAAAAAAGCTGGATGAACATTAAGTGTGGTGATTCTATCATTTCTACCAGGGGTTGTAGTATTCAGTTTAGAATTACAGTTAATTTAAACAATAATACAATAATAATATGTATACAATATATTCGCCACGGGATAAAGACTTGGGGACTTGGGGAGGTAGCCATGCCAAGATATAAACCTCCATTCTCACAGTACATGGTCTAGTGTACTTCACAAAACGGGGCGGTGCCTTTTCCACTTTTTAGAATTTCATTTGACAGTCAAGCTCCTAATGTACTGATCAGACAGCGGTGTGGACCTGGGTCAGGCAATAGTCTCATTAGCAGCTGTGACTCTCTAAATATGTCTACCAGCATTTACCCATATTTGGCTTAGCATGTGCTCAACGCAGAGCCAATACGTGGCCTTGGTAGAGCGGAGCTCTGAAAGAACACGCATCAAATGGAAAATGGAGGTGGAGGGGAACAGTGAAGGTTGGTGCGGACGGCAGTCAGGAATGGCAATGACGCTGTAGTTGTGCTGTGATTATCCAGCGGGCCCATGGGAGATTAGGCTCTCACCTTCAATGAGGTGCGAGTGCTTTAAAAGGAGCGACAGCGGGTGGCAAGTGAGTCAGCGTTAACCTCCGCAGCGCATTCTGTGGCACATCACCTGGTGTCTACCAACGGTGCTTGTGTGTCAGCTACACACAAAGACCTCTAGAGGGGCACAGTTAACTGAATGCGTGATGCTCAATTGAATGCACCATCTGCAGAGCAGGCAGGCCATCGGACGCATGTTCCAAAGAGGGGACACTGAGAAATCCTTAAATGATCTGAACAGGTTGTCGTGAAATCGTTTCGCGAGCACCTCTTCTCCTCTTTTCAAAGCTCTCTTCAATATTCGAGGCTTGGAGAAACAGAGATTTGGCCTTTGATATACAGTCGCACAATTGTTTGCCTATGTTATCTCTGCTATCTCTGCTTGAATTCACACATTGCTTTTATGACTACACACTATGCCTTTCTAGAACTCACACTCGCACACGTGCACGTGAGGTGTGTTTAACGCGTTTACAAAAGACACAGCAGAGCGCAAGCTGCAGCGTGCGCAGGTAGACTTACCAGAGAGACCATCTGCCTAAGGTGCCTCAGGGTACCTGTGTGTGTGTGTGTGTGTGTGTGTGTGTGCGTGAGCGTGTATGTCAGTACTAGAAAATAGGTTTTTAGATGTAATTTGGACTTCATATTACAACATGCAGTAAACCTCAGAACAGCCTGATGGGGAAAGGCTAGTCTAGTGGTTTGGGTGTTTGTCTCCCAGCCAGTAGGTCCTGGGCTCAAATCCCTGATGCCGGCCTGCACCTCAATGACTGTAATTCGTGTTAAATAAAATAAATGATACAAATTGTAAACATAAGACCTGCAGAATAACTGTATACTACTGATTAAAATGTCCATATCCGTCTTCATATACAGACAACTTCAAGATCTGTCAATGTACCGGTCTGATATACATTGTTCTTGTATACTGTAAGCCCAGGACCCTAGCATATGTGAGGGACACAATTCAACAGGCTATGTTGAGCAGCTACAGCAATGCCTCTCTAAGGTTATCATTGTAGACATTTGTTCAATGTAAATTTCATCGTGTGACGATGCAAACACGGCGCTCTGTATAAAATAAAATAAAAACGTTCAAGCATACGTCGACAAAGATCATCCAGAGACTGGGTGTCTGGCTGATCCATTAGGTCATCTAATGTATTCAGCACAGGGCAGGTTATGAAAGGACTCGTGGCTGTAATTGTGTCACATTCTTCACAAGTGCCGTCTTCGGTGTGTGTGTGTGTGTGTGTGTGTGTGTGTGTGTGTGTGTGTGTGAGTGAGTGCAACAAAGTCCCCCCTGCCTACTCAGGTCTCTGGTTGTGCTCAAGAGGCCCGTTACTGTCTCTGTTGTATAAGAGCTTTGGGAGAAAACGGGCCTGGCGAGATCTGACAACTGTGTGTTCGCTTGTCCGTGCAACTATATATGCACATACCCTTGTGTGTGTGTGTGTGTGTGTGTGTGTGTGTGTGTGTGTGTGTGTAAATGTGTTTGCGGTTCTATGCCTTTCTCTCAATCTGTCAGCCTGTCTGCCTTGT
>JAODLI010010646.1:0-25776 GCA_027575585.1 Percopsis omiscomaycus | reverse complement strand
AGAGGGAGGGAGGGAGGGAGGGAGGGAGGGAGGGAGGGAGAGAGAGAGAGAGAGAGAGATTGTTTACAACATTTCAAGCCACACAGCTACCAGAACAATTATAAAGGTCCATCTAATTCTATCAACACTGGATTTGCTACGGTATAGTAGAGGATCTAATGAAGCTGTGATTCAATCAAACAAAAGTGGGAATTTCTGATCCAACTCAAACATAATGTATGTCAGGTCCATATCAAATTTGACTCTGACATAAAAAACGAAAAAGGTAACAATAACAAAATAAATTGTGAATGAAGTGGATAGAGGTTATCTACACAAACATTTATATACCCATCGTGTCAAATTTAGGTGAATTAGGTAGATTTAGGTGAAAATGTTACAAAGTACAGTGTTACAAAGTACACAATTAAAGCAGTGTTAAGTGCCTCTTATGTTATGACATAACATGAATTACAATAAAGTAAAGAGATGTCTCTTGCCTAGTCAAACTCCCAAACTCCCAAAACTCCCAAAACCATTTTCACACAAAAAGTGGGAGACCAATATGGACTTTTTCACCTGTCATACTGTCACGCTTATATTTCCATTAGAACTGGCCTATGCTGCTTCTCCCGATTCTGATTTGACAATGTGCATTGTAGGATGCAAGCTTTCTGTTTGGCCTCACTGGACCAGCCATACTGTACTCCACCATGACTGTATTACTGCATACAACATCACTGTGTATGTGATATTGTGTATCATTATCTTTTAAAAAAACAACATTTAGGATAATGACACCTACAGTAATAGAAGGTATTAACAGCTATAGCGCAGGAGCATCTGACCCATTCTTCATGTCACTACTTTGCATGTAACCATTCATTTCGACTCCATAATAAAGACCCTTTAGTTGGGAAAATGAATAAAGACATTGCTTTCATTGTCAACTCGGATCACCCCTCCGTTTCATGTTTTCTCACTGGCACCAAAAAATATTCCTCCAGCTCCCGGCCTCAAAGAGTTTGAGGGGAGGGGTGAATGGTGAGGGGGTCACATCAGAGGTTTCCACGGCCCTTCAGCGACCCCTCTGACACTAACATAGATGCATCGGTTTAATGCTTGGCTCCTTTGCAACACGCAGCTCAATCAAACACACACACACACACACCTTCGCCTTCCCCAAGTACATGACGGGCTATTAATCAATGTGCCTATTGACCATGGGTATTTAAAAATAGTTTTCATTATGCCTTGGCGGGTGCTCTGTAAGTATATGACACAATGGCGGTCAATGGATTTATAATGACTTCAAGCACAAGCATGTTGTAAATATCACTCCAGCGGCCCTTTGCTAAATGATATCTTATTCTGTTGGCCCTTGGATCCAATAAATCAAACAGAGGCTGCCTCACTCTCCTATTAATGACTGGATGGATTGTAAGCACAGTTCACGTCCAATCATGCGCCGTGTGCGCAATACAGTCCTCGCACGGTAACTTAACGCCCGTGTCTCGGGACTTAAGGCCACATTCCACACTGCGTCGAGCCTCTGTCTGTGTTGCCGTGTTATGTTTCACGTCACTGGGAATTATGCTGATTTGCTTATCCCTTTGTTTCCCTTCTCTTTGTCATGTGAACCATGCAGCATGTTTACCAGTGACAAATGGAGGACCCGGGTCTGTGGGGACAGCTAGGGGGAGTCAGGTGTGGTATGGCTCAGGCCTGTAGGCTCTGGCGGCGTTAAGCCCAGGGGCCACCAGCAGAGTGGGGCAGCGATAAGTCTGAGTGGGCTGAGGAATGAACACAGCCACATGGGAAGAGAGGAAGGAGGGCGACGGCTGTAGTGTTTTCTCCTGCCTGCCTCTGCATTACACATGCACATTTCCCCCTTGCCTGGTTCCCGAGGACAGACGGGAAGGTTTCAACATGCACGGAGCTTGGAGGAAAGTATCCGTCCAGCACAGTGCTGGATGGAGGTTTGCAGCCATGTTTCTGATGAGCAGTTTTCAAACCTTTTGACCCATGGCCCCCAAAATGAAAATTATTATTAAATCCTTGAAATCATTTATTTTGACTATACAAATGTAGTGCCACAAGCAAACACCAACCAATACCTTAACTTCAAACAATGTAGGCATTTTTTATTATAAAAAAAATAACATTTAAATCAGTTAAAATTAATATGGTTCATTTCAAGCTAGGAACCACCTCATTACCTCTATAAAGGGTCTCGACCACCACTGTGTAATGCAAAACAAATGTTTTGCATTACACAAATCCAAAGGCTAAATATTCATTTTTAAATGGCAATATGTTTTTTTTTTCCTGTACAAAGGAGAGTCTGTTTTGTAAAAGAACCTTTACATTTTCCCAGGAATTCATTTGTATCGAATAATAACTTTCATACCTGTCAATTTGTGGATCTTTGAGTTTGTCATCTGGCACTTTAGTCCTCTGACCTTTGCTCAACTCAAACTCAATAATGCTTTCTAAAATGTTGAAATTGCTGTCATTACCTAGACTGTATTCCAGTCAATCACTCTGAGGTAAACCATTATACCTAGCCTTCACTGAGCATACGCAGTGGAGTTTTTGTTGCCATACAATTTGACAGTTTTACAGTTTGTACCGAGACTAATTAGCAGCGCAATAGACCCTTTTCACAGTGACCCGGACGTGCTACTGAGACAGGGTACTCTTTCTTCCTGTCTAGTCTTTAAACAGATAAATCTTAATTCACACAACTTTTACCTCAGAGTTTATTTGCCTGATTTGTTTGAAGTTAGCTTCATATGCTAAGAAAGACACGGTGTGTGCCCCCGCTCACACCTGAGAACAAGTGTAATCAGCCACATTAACTCTAAACGCCTGAGTGGACATGACCTCCAACAATTCATTTAGACAGGACAGGAAGAAAGTGGACCCCACATGGGTAGCACTTCCGGGTCACAGTGAAAAAGGTCTGTTTGACAAGGAGACTGCTAGACAGCTCTGTGAATAAAGGTGTTACTGGGATTGGCCATGGAAGTTTTTTTCTAGCAGGTTTCTAGCAAGTTAATCAAAAATGAACATAAGTGAGAATATAAGGTTAAAAGGTTAGATGCTGCGTGCCAAGAATTTCTCTGTACAGAATGATCCTATGTTATTTGGTGCATATGATAAATAAAATGACTTTGACTTTGACCTAAAGTCATTACAGTCTGGCTTTTAGCCTGAGTCATACAAGCCTCCAACCATTAAGAAACTTTGGTTCTGTTTGCTCAAGTTTCAGATATCCTTTTCCAATGTTGTCATTGGGAAGCCAATTACCAGCCAAAATTACTGCAAAGACAAGAATATATTTTTTAATATTAATATTATTTTAGGCCCAGGTAGTCATTGAATCACTTGCTTCTACTGTGAATTTTTGCTTTCTCTCGTTTTTAAGGTGGAATTATTCATCAGTGAAAGAACCATTAGCTTTTGATGAATAGCGCCTTTTTGAGATTTTGTGATTAATTGATGATCAAATCCCCCAAGGCCTCAGCACCACACTCTGAGCAGGTAATCACTTATTTTCAGACAGCTCAAGGTATACCCAGGTGGCAAAGATGGGCTCCATTTTTTAAACCTCAATATAGAGCAAATGAAGACATTCACACTGTCAAGCCACTGTGCTACAATCCTTCACTCTTTTTAACCTTCGCTTTATTAGCACTCAGATATTCTTCTGTGGCCATCCGAAGGTACCGTGTCTCTTTTGTGCGTATACGGGTGCATGAAAACACCACTTTGCAATATGTAAATTCGTAGAGACTAGTTAGAGAGACCTTGGATAATAGCTACATTCATACATGTAACAAAAATATGAGCTTTTTTATTGTGAACAGTTTTCCTATAGCAGTACTGTTACACTTAAAAATGCATATTGCTATCTATTGTTCCTAACTAGGGTAAATAAAAGATGTAAAACTTATTGTCTGAACTAGGGATATAGAGCTAGCTTACCAGCAATGTCTTTCACATAATTCTTCACTATGGATTTAGGTTTGCGCACCATTTGGTTTTATTCCCCATTTCCGTCACACTGTGGTGACAGCACTGTACTTTTTGTGAGTGACCCACTTCAACACACCTCCTCGGAAAATATATACATCCAACACAAACAATCTGATACACAGTCCAATTCCAAGAAAAATGGCACAATGATGCAATTGAGATATCACAGCAAATCTCTCCCTGTTTCTGTTTTACAACTGTAAGTCACGATGTGTTTGTACAAATATAAAACAAACCAGCCCGTCTCTCCATTTTCCTTTCCTGTCTCGGTGGAGACGAATAAAGTGTGACAGGTCTTCATTTAACAACCGTTTACCTCGTAAGGATAAAGACATGGAATTCTAATTACTGGCGGACAACATAGGGGTTTCCACTCCGTTTTACTGCTTTTCCAATGTTGCCTTGATGTACCTAACAAAGAACGAACACCAGACCTGAAATTACAGGGATTCATGTTTCCAAGACTTAACACTTCTAAAGGGTTTTCTGATGTGAGTGCCACACTAGGAAGCAGGGAGTAAATCCACTTATGGCTTCATTTCTCTGGCATTCACTCTTTGTAGCGCAACATGTTTAAGCTAGCTTTGTTGATGAATGCACACTCCTTGCCAGGCCAACTTTAATTTGGAGTGTTTAGTGTTGGTAAAACAATAATTGCTAGGCTGAGGGAGAAGGCAACAAGAGACCCAGGAGGAGGAGGCCAAAGTTAAGAAATGTTACACGGTTGCTTTGATCCCGCATACAGCTTCAGTGCAGGGGTGTCAGCATTGAGATTTCGGGGGCTTTAGTCCCACATATTTTCCCCGGATCCTGTCAGAATAATGAGATTGCTCATTGCTGCACCCACCTGGAAGCTGATTGGCCTGTTTTTCTGTGTCTTGGTCCTGAATATATTTGAATGAGCAAATCTTGGAGCGCACAAGATCTGGATGGTCTTCCCTTCAATGGTCATATTAGTACATTAGTGTGTTTACACTGAATAATGTAATGTGTGGAATACAGGAGAAATGTAAAGTATAAGTTTCAGCATCTAGTCTATCTCAGTTGGTCTGTTATCTGATATCTCAAAAGGTCAAAGATGGATTCTCATGAAAGTTGGTGGAAAGGTCACGGGCCGAGGAAAAATTGCTTAGATTTTGGGGGTGATTCGGGTCAGGAATTTGAAGGGTTTTTCATTGCTGGGATATAGCATAGATAGAAAACTGTCATATGCTGATGCTGGTATGGCGGTATAAACTCTAATATTCTTCAGGTTTTTCGCCTCTTAAGGTCCCTGCCGAGATATAGCAGTGGTGATGAACATCTTCCCTCAAAGCGTGCTGTACCTTGAAGTAAAAGACTCTGAGATAATGTGCTCTGTAAACATCAGCATAAGCACCAGAGGTGTCAAGATGAGAGGCTAATGTATCGGAGTCGTTTTAAGTATTATCTTCATTTTTGGTCTCATTTAAACAAGTTATTGTATCAGGTTATCAGATAAACAAAACGTTGTACTGATGAGAGTAATTTTAACCCATTTGCTCTTAGATCTAAATAATATATCTTGGACACTCAGACTACTTTGTGGGCTTTGCCAAGGCAGCCTTTCACACTTCCTGTGAAGTGAGTGATAACGCCATATAGATGATTACTGGGTCTTCCACCAAGGACAACGTGCATATAATGAAACTGAAAGCCAGAGTAAGGTCGACGTATGCATAAAACAACGTAGGGCAATACGTTTCCAAGTAGAACATGTAGATACAAGCTGGCTGTAATTGGAAAAGGCTGGCAGAGTGAGTATGTTTAAAACTCAATAAAACCACCAAAAAAAAGATTTACCACTCAATTAAGATTTTTTCCTTATACTTTGACACACCCATGTGATTCGTATCTATTATAACTACAGTAATATACTGTACTTTATATTGCAAAAAGACATTATGCAGACGGGTGGACATAGGAATACATAATGTTTTTTTAAATGTTTTTTTAAGATGACCCCACAGTTAAAGTTAAAGTGCTTAAATGTGCTTGTACATTATAACTAATTGACTATACAGAAAAGCTAGCTTTTTTTTTAGTGTTGATTAAAGATTCATTCTGCACCTAATTCAAAATGGGACATTTTTGGTTGCCTGCTCTTATCTTTTGTATATACTGTATTCTACCATAAGCTTTATCAAAGTTAAATTGTAGTCCGTGTACTGTGTGTGTGTGTGTGTGTGTGTGTGTGTGTGTGTGTGTGTGTGCCTGTGCCTGTGCCTGCCTGGTTATACATGTTCAGGTGTGCAGAGGTGTCTAAGGGCCAAGGCTAACGCAGCACTTTTGTCTGCAGCGGTGGAAAGCGAATGTATTTTGGTGTTGAAAATCATCGCAGCCCGGACACACTCTCTCCCTCCCTCCCTACTCTAGAATTTGCACTTCAGTCAAGGTTATCTCTTCCATCGATTCCTATCATCCGCTTGTCAATTGATCTATTACCCCTGCACCCCTCCTACTTAAGTTAGCTTGATTAATTGTCATCCGCAGGGGCGGGATTGGAGAGGCTACCAGCAAGAATTTCCGAGATTAAGATACGTTTTCAATGCTGTTCCCTGCAGTGTTGGAGCACACTGGCTGATGTTAACACATGCTGGATTTTTTGGAAGCAATGTAGGGCGATTGCTCTTACGCTTACACTTGCTGTAATGAAGAAGAAAAAGAAAATACTGCATCATCTGGACCTCTTTGCGGAAAAGGGAGAGTGTGGCTGGCCTCCATGCAGAGGAGCTGATGGAGAAGGAGAAGCAGTGAAGCAGTGAGATTCTCTATAAAATGAAGAGAGGAATTCATGCTAAGATACAGAGGACCAGGTCCAGAAGTGCTGTCAAGAAGCTCCAGTGTGTTTCAGGGAGAACCAAAGCATCTCGGGCTCCCGGGGACAGGCTGTCTCACAAGCCGGTTGGGGCGGACAGGTGAAGGTTCGGTTCCCTAGATTTGCAGCAGGGTCTGTGGCAGGAGAACTACAGCATGGCAAGGCCTTAAAGAGGTCCGAGCTGTACTGTATGGGGCAGAATAGTCTAGTGGTCTGGGTGGTTGGACACCTGGCCCGGAAGGTCACGGGGTGGAGCCCCAGTGTTGACCTACCTGTAAGGCGTTCTTGCTCAAGGATGCTATCTGCTAATTGTACTATAATTGTATATGTTACCGTGTTAGTTAATATGCAGCTTGGGCCTGCTGACCAATGCACTATGCAAGGTCGGGCACAAGGCACCTATAGCACATCAGGAGACAACAGCAGCCACTCCATCCAATTAATATCAAATAAAGCCAATAAAATTGTTGGCCAAAAAAGTGATTTGTCTGTGCAGTCTCTGCACTGAATTATGTGTGATAGGAGACACTGTTATGTTTGAAGTTCCATCTTCTACCAAGCTGCATTTATATACAGGATAGTCTAGTGGGCAGGGTAGTCTAGTGGTCTGGGTGTTGGACTCCCAGCCAGTAGGGGGCAGGATAGTTTTGTGGTCTGGGTATTGGACTCCCAGCCATTAGGGGGCAGGATAGTTTTGTGGTCTGGGTTTTGGACTCCCACCCATTAGGGGGCAGGATAGTCTAGTGGTCTGGGTGTTGGACTCCCAGCCGGGAAGGTCGTGGGTTCAAGCCCCAGAGGTGGCCTACCTGCAAGCATCCTTCAGCAAGATGCCTAACCTCTACCAGCTCTATGTAATAGCAGCATGTAATTGTAAGTCGCTTTGGATAAAAGCGTCCCAAACAAAAATGACCTAATTGTATATGCAAGTCTTCAAGCTGTGCTGTGCTGTCTCCCAACCTACGTATGTGGTGGCCACAAATTAGCTTTACCAATTTCATGTGTTTGTTTTCCTTTTATTTCTGACTTTATTTCTTAGCAGCACTCGGCAGTATCATTTAGAAGCATCAGATAATTAGCGAGATGGAAATGAAATTCCCAAATCCAAATTGCACTTTCATGACAAGCTTCATTGACACTCTGATATGTTTTATTCCCTGATAGCGTGTAGGCAGGGGAAGAGACAGAAAGGAAGTGAAAAGAAAGTTTTAATTCATTAATTAATTAATATTGCTATTTTTCCCATAGCACCATGGTGAGAAAATCAGCAAGAGGCAACTGCAGCCCAGTCAATTAAAAGACAACAAAGACACGATTTCTCATTAAAAAGGCTACTTCTCATTCATTGTGGAGTCGAAAAATCATGACCGGAGATCTAACCGGAAAAATTCTTACATTTTGTCATTAAACATTTAATTTACAGGAGCACAGTTAAAAGTATTGAAGTATTTTCACGTATCCTGTCAAAACAACAGTGTTCTTCCTTTCTCCTTACAATTACATCTGACTGACTGTTTTCTGGTGAACTGCTGCACTGTGACCGATCTAGCGAATGTTGGGTAATGGGGTAGCTTGGCAACACAATAATTTCTAAAATATTATCAAAAAAGCAAAGCCTGATTTATGTTCAGGTATGTTGAAGTAGGACATCAGCCCTCACATCGTGCCATCTGTTAGCAGGTTAAAAACAGGATTCGTACACATACAGTATTCTGCTTAAGTTTTAAAGCAACGTGATTACCTAGTGAGTGAGAGGGCTGAAATGACATGGAAGAATTTAGTAAATTACTCAATTATTTTGGTACACCGGCACCTCAAGCCTGTAGTGTTTTCTCTTCTTGGATTCATTTAGCAGATTCTATTTATCCTCTTTTTTTTGTCTCCTTCAGACATTGGCGTGTTCATTAGTTTTACAACAACACGATGTTCCAGCTTTAAGTTTAATCACAGGGTTACTCATTTGACATTTTATCAGTCACAGTGTTTGATGCGTATGGGTTTTGGCAGGAAGATGCCTTGCGGATGTGAACACATCAACATATTAACAGTCCATTAGTGTTGCTGAAAATTTCTCCAGCTGCCAACAGCTTGCGAAAGGCACTTGTTTGCTTGGAGCAATGTGGACATACAGTATCTGCAACGGCAAGTGATAAATGTGAAATGCTCATTCCAATAGGCATTCTTATGTTGGTGTCCTCGGTACGTAGCCTTAGAGCACGATAACCATTTTGAAGTTTAGGCTCTGTATTGCGCCGGACAAACAATCAGGGCTGCCCTTTATCAGTGTCTTGTCCCATTAAGCTTTACACTCCTGTAACTGGTATAACACATTATACCAATTAAAATGACATATTGTCTTATCCAAAGATTTTAATATCGCTGTTGGAAGCATGTTTCTTTATAATCCGATTTATTTTTTGTCAGTGGTCGACCTAGTGTATCGTAGGATTTTAGTACGTTTGTCTTTCCTTAAGTCACATTTCTACAGTACCGTGTCCTTCACTTGTTCATGAATTAATGTTATTTTAAAGACAAATGGCAATAAATATAACATTACTATTCTTTCTGCAATATGTTTATGTAGTCAGAGACCTTTAAAAAAAAACTGTAGTAAATAATTACTGAAAATTTGTACTTTTACCCAAGTCCTTCCACTCACACAACAATGCTCTTACCAGATAACATTGCCAAGGCTGAAAAGCTAGCAAACCCAATATCATGGAGGTCATAATACAATAAGCTCTGGCTTCCAAAATAGACAAGACAGTGAAGAAAATATTCAGCAAATATTAGAAAAAATAAATACTGTATACTGAGTACAACGTTTTAAGTCTACTAAATGCATTGCAGGACTTGGAATACGACATTTTTCGAAGAGATGGATTACGTTATTTACAGTATGTGGTTCATGTCTATTGGCGAGCTTTGAAATGTGTGTGTGTGTATTGAGAAGAGACTTTAATCAATGTCTTTCCACTCTCTTGCTGTAGTGCATATAGAGCAGTCATCTATACCCTTGCATGTTCAACTCCTACTGAACCACGAGAAGACCTCCAAAATGATGATAAATGACATTAATTATTATCATCTTTTGGTGTCTATAAGGTGTGGAGAGTCATGTATTTAATTATTTTACCCATGCAATCAAACATTTGATGTATGTACTTTCTAATTAAAACTTAACATTAACTTAACTTACAATTGTTTGTTTTTCATTTGAGCTGTCAGAGTTTTGATCCAAGTGTTTTAAACTTTGAAACACCATATACAGTATTTATTCGGTGCTATCAAATTCCAGTTGAATTCATACTAAATTAGTTTTTCAGATAACAATGTGCTTATTGAAGCTAAGCATTTGGTTGAAAAATGTGAAACATCCTAATATTTGTTTCTATTGTATTTAAGTGGCAGCAGTCATTTGTTTCTTGCTTGTGAACAGCAAATCATCGTGAAAAACAGGCATTGATTTATGTCTTATAACAAATCTCCTGCAGCAAATAGCATGCATCAGTTAACATGATCCCAAGCTCTATGAGAAGAAACCACAAACAAATCAAAATAACCGAAGGCTTTGTTCCAATAATAACCCTTTCAGGTGGTTTATTAGGAATGATTCGTGTTTTGGGATGTTGCCGCTCGTGTTATCAGTTAGCTTGCAGGGGAAAAGAGAGCAATTTTACTATGTGAACTGTTTGCTTTCAAGCAGGTGGCATGTCCACATGTGGTCTGGTTTATTTGTTCATTTCAGACCACTCACACACTGCAAGTGTTCGGCTACTGTCAAGAAATCCCAACCCAGCGATGTTGTAAGCCAGACATGCCAACAGAAAAAAACATTCCTTCTTTGGCAAGCATCCCATCTTGTGCTCCCTCCCCCCTCCTTGTCATATATGGTTTCAGAGTGCTAACCTAGCCTAGCGCCTTGGAGGGAGCTTCAGGCAAGTGTCACTTTAAGTTACATGTGCTGTGTGAAAGCCAGGCGCCCGGCTAACGGTCATGGATCTATGAGAAATCAGGTCAAGTGTCAGCGTCTCCATTCCACCCTCTGCGTAATTGTTGGACTCGGAGGGCAGAAGTCAGTGATTTGAAGGAAGGGACGATGTCATAATCAGCCAAGCTAACCTTTATCCCCCTCCTTTCCCAACCCCTGTCTCATTGTTAACTGGTATGGAGTAAAATATAGGAGAATACGAACAACTATCAAACAAAGGGAATGGAGGATTTTGTGTGTGTGGATTTAAAAGTAAGCCAGTCCTTATAAAAGCCAGATCAAGTGTGTGATCTGTCAATTCAATTTACAGCTTAATATCTCGCAAGAAATAAATCACATGCTTTGACATTTAGTGTTAATGTTGAAGGTAAACATATGTTTACCTAGATAACAGATACTTCAGGGGCACATATTAAATCACATTTATAAATCGCTGCATTTCTAGCGTTTCATGTAGTTTCATTTTAATTGTGTTTACAATACAGTCCCTACCTGAAAGACAAGGACATGTTGGAAGAGAGGAAGTGCTCCTCAAAGACAAACTGTGCTTTCTTTAGTAGAAATACAAAAAGACCTCCAAACCAGCGTCAGGCTTGCAACAGCATTCATTGCCATTATTACCTGAGTCCTTCAGCTACACCTAGTGGCAAGCTTCCTGCCCGTACATTAAGCCAAGGCATTTATTTTGAAATAAAGTGGTACCTGAGGAACACAGCTCTATCGTGTGAAGGAAGAGAAAAGGGCTTTATTGAAAAAAAGCTATTTTCGCCAAATAAACAGATTGTAGGATTGTACACTCAAAATTCCTAAAGAAATAACCTAAAATAGCTTGTCATCTTTTGTGAGAATAAGAAGTATGGGACACACATGCCCATGTCTGTCTCATTAAGAAAAGAAAAAAAAATTCAAATTATAAAGGAGTGCTAATTGGGTTGTCACTACTTACATAATACACAATAAGCAGGAAGAGACTTATAATACCAGGTACTCAACCTCATAACACACTGATTATATGGTTATGTGTAGCTATCTAACACTGAATACAGGCTGTGCTATTTGCTGTTAGTGGAGTCACACAGTTCACAGCTGTTGGTAAAACCCACGTTGGTCACACTGTGTGTCGTAAAATGCTGTCAAAGGGGTCGTGAGATCATTTGTAAGATTTTGATATAGAGCTCTAGTGTTTTTCATTTCTCATCTTTAATCTTCTACCTTAGATTCTCTATTACGGAAAAAAAGTACTTGAGAGCCATTGCCTAGTATATACGATACAATCAGTGGCAAAACAGTTGACAAAACAGAGGTAATATGTAGGCAGCAATGACAGCTCCTACACTTTTATGTGACTGAGGGTGTACAGTAAGTGAGAGTGAGAGAGGGGGGAAAGAAAGCAATGAATCAGTAACAGACTATAGTTGCCACCTTGTGAAGTTGTCTACAAAAAACTTGTTTAATAATAACTCACC
Source organism: Percopsis omiscomaycus (assembly GCA_027575585.1). NCBI lineage: Eukaryota > Metazoa > Chordata > Actinopteri > Percopsiformes > Percopsidae > Percopsis > Percopsis omiscomaycus. Next base: position 13,466 of record JAODLI010010646.1, on the reverse strand, counting down.
ACAGACTCGATGTGGTCTCGATGTGCTTGGAATTGTCACTCTAATGACGTGTCTGCGTTAAATACAGACACCTTAATTTACCCTTGTTGTGGAAACCAGAAGAAATCCCCCTCCAGCACACTGTTCTCTACGCCTCCCCCTACAGCTGCCCCCACACTATTGTGCACAGTGGTGTTCCAAAACTAACAGTACAACATAATCAAGGGATTGTTTTGATGTCTACGAATAATTTTTGATATAGATTTAGCCTGATATGGAATACATGTAGCAGTTCCCCTGTTAAACAGGTAAACAGGGTCACTTCAACATAATTCAGTGTACTTATATGCATGTCAATCCCCTCCACAAGCGGCGGTGACACATTTTTAAATGTTATTTAACAATCTCAAAAAGTCCAATGAGTGTTAACCATTAGGTCGTGCTCTAGGGTTTGCAGAGGGCTCTATATCATAGAGGTGTAAAGTAGAGGTATTGATTACCAAGACACAGTTCAAAGTGGCAAGGCCTTGTGGGTAGAACAACAGACCCCTGCACAAAGAGTAAACGATAAAATAAATATGAGAACGGGACATTGCACATCACTGTAATGTCTTGTACTTACGTTTTATTTTAATGTTTTTCTTGACTTATATACAACATCACTAGATTCACAAATTGGGGTCCCTGGTACCTCCAAACCTTCTTCTACAGTATCTTCTATCAAGCTTTGCTCCGCTTGTGTGTTTAGAAAGGTATTTTACTTCATGTTCCCAAAAAAACACAATGGAAGAAGTAATATTTCCTCCAGATCGGGCGTTTGTTTCAGAGAAAGTGCACAAAAATAATGGAAGCTAAAAAGGGGTAGACTCCAAAGGTTTAAGAACTGAATAGGAATTATTAGTTTAAGGTTTACATCCTCACCAGCTGACTTACCTCATTATACACACACACACACACACACACACACACACACACACACACACACACACACACACACACACACACCGTCTGTTTCATTTGTGTTGGATGGCATCATAGCCACCAAAACTCAAACTCCAACAATTATTCAATGCAACCAAATCATAACAGGATACCATAAAATACACTATACACGTTATTATTTCAAACATGGCAAGACACATCAACAAGTTATACAGAATTCACTTAGCAGCAACATAGCACTAGTTCAGTGATTTTCCTTTCTTTGGTGGGTGGTCTCATTTAATGGGTGATAGGCTGAGCACTTCAGGAAATGCTTATGAGCCCAACTTGAGACTTTAGTAAACCCTAATGGTCCAGCACAGGATGGGTTTTCTATTATGTCACTGAATATGGTTAAAAGGCCTTTCAATAAAAGGTTCAACCACGAAGATGAGTTTACAATGAGCTTATCAGTCGTCTTTATTTGTTACCTTTATTTATACCTAAAGCCTTCATTATGGGGGTAATTATGCAGACAGGACTAGAAATGTTTACCTTGCTTTACCCAGTGCAAATTGAGCTGTTTATAATTCTAAAATTCAGGTGGGGCAGATTGAGTAAATATGCACAAAATGGTCTAAACTGAGAGCTATAATAGAACTATAATCCATCAATATAGGGCATTTATATATACAAAAGGAAGTAGAGAGTGGTGCAAAAAGCCATCTATATCAATCTATGAATACATTTTATATTCCCCACTGCACAAAGCCCGCTAAAACACATCCACAGTCCCAGACGAGCACAATGGGTTTGTTTTATTTAGAATGTGTGTGGGATCCAGATTGTCCAAAGCTGAATGCTTGCTAGCTTCCACGCAAACACAAATGTGTATGTCCACACCTGAAGTATAAATCCCAAATCCCTGGCTGTTATTAAATCAGAGGCGATGTGGCAGGGATCGGTGTTAGCCCTCCAGTTCAGGAAGTTTGTGTGCTCTGCTTTGAGCTACATTGGGGTTGTGAAACCTTAAGTGGGTCACAAGTTGCTCCCCTTCCCAATGGCAGATTGTGGCAGCAGGCACCCGACCAATTGGCCAGGAAGACACTGTTGAATTTTTCACCATACGGCAATATTGTATGGCATTAAAATGCATAGAAAGAGCAAAGCCATTAATAAAAAATAGCATATTAGTCAGATGAACAACCCCCCCAGCGCACACGCACACACACACACACACACACACCCTCTTACACTCTCATGTGCATATCTAACAGACTTTATGGTCAATGTGAGTGAACACTCGTGGGGCTTTGGGTAATGCATATTTAGCGTGTTATTTGGATTAATACATGTTAAGTAAACATTTGAACTGTGCTGCTCATTATGCTCATTATTATGAGGCTGGGGGAGAGAGAGTTGAACTCATTTTTATTTCCCATTTAAGACAGCATTCTACTGTGCATCCATTTGTGTTGGCTGGTATTCATTTGTTCACCAATAAAAGGATAGAGCGTTGAAGGAGAACTGACTTCATTTGTGGTTTGGTGAGAGCAGAGCTTACTTGTCTGACCTGCTTTGTTTCCTAGGAAGTTGTCCACTGTTATTTTTGTAGGCTTTAATTTATGCAAAGCCCATATTTGCCCCTCTGCGGTCGCAGTGACATAATGCTATAAGTCACACTAGACACTAACAATAGCCACAGGCTGCTGGTCAGCTCTGTTTTTAGACGACTGTTGAATCATTTGGAAAAAGATGTCACTTGTTTGCTATTAAGTGCTTTGCTGTTTCCGGCCTGGGGCAGTGGCTAGCCAAGACAAATAACCCTCTTGCGATGTTAGCTGAATTCTTGCCAGGTTAAACAACCGTGCATGACAACTGCTGCTTCACGCTGCACACCCTCCCCCGTTACCAATTTTGGTGTCAGATAAAATGGCTGGCGAATATGTGAATGTTTTATCACTGCTCATGAACACGCTGCACTCTAGATTAAAAAAAATATGCTCTTCACACACTTTTTACGCACTTCAACAACAATTATATGGTATACAGAATAGAGAAACTTGTTAACTTAGCCCCACAACAATGACGGAAAACAAAATAATTGGTGGCAGTTGGTGTTGGTTCAACACACATTTTCTCTAGTTACTTCTGTCACAGCTTTCGAGATTAAGCCACCAATCAGTTGTCGGAAAGTATACTTAAAGGAATTGAGGAAATTCGGAAAACCATCTAGTTTAGTCCAAAATAAGCTAAAAGACTGCTTTAACATCTACTGGATGTTTATCTACAAATAAACACTTCCATATTGAATTCCGACATCTTTGAAACACTTCAAGTGACCTCAAGTAGACCCTAGTGATCAACATTGGCATGATTTAGACTCCTAATTACCCACACGCTAGGCGAACTGTGGGCCGTGGAATGGAAGTGAGGGCATGAGTCACTGTGGGTTGCATTCATGGGTATGTTTGATTCTTTGCCCTGGCACAAAGAAGCAGATTACAGGGTAATTAGGCCAAGGGTTGATGGAACAAGACACAGTTATAATAAAAAGCCACTGTCAGTCAATGCCACTAGACTGCACTGCGTTCAGGATAATATAAAAGGTTTTAAAGTACACTCGTGCCTATTACCTGCTAGATAAAGCCCTAATATCCACAAAATAACTAAGGTTAATTAAAAAAGAGGTTTTTCTGTTTCTGTTTCTAATTATTTAAAAATATGCTGGATGTGTTACACAAAATGGGCCAATTGAGCTGCCATTTTGGCTGCCTGGCACATTTCATTTCGTTACAGCCCTCATTTCAGCCTATCCTGGCTTCAAAAAGTGGCACCATTCTTTGAAGGTAAAAGCGTGGATAGTATTTTCTCGTGGCGATTACAGGTTGATGAGACATAAAGGGCAGCTGTTTGAACAGCAGCCAGCCACTAAGCTCACTCCCCCCCCCCCACACACACACCTCGTATTTCATATGCTGTCTTTATAGCAGCCGTGCATAGAAGCCCAATCAGTGATACTAGAGGCCAGCAGGAGGAAAAGAACAAAGCAAATCAAATGTTGTCACAGTGATTGACGGATTAGTGGAGAAAAAGCTATCCTGGGTCTCTATCGTTCTGTTATCTCCCCCCACCCCCCCCCAAACACCTTCTGTGTTTCTCTCACTCTCTTTCGTCACTGTGCTACTATTCTCCGCGGCCCTTAAACCAAACTGGACGTCTTGCCAGAGGAGCCATTGGACCAGCAGACACTGGGGAGAAGAAACTGGTGAATGTCACATCAAGATATAACCAATAACCAAGAAAACCACACGAGAACAATGTCAGCCCTTTCTCACTTCATCTTCACCCAAAACGTGACCTTATGTGTCGACACACAAGACTGCCAGGACTTGGATTTGGATTTTTTTTTTGGGAAGGTTTTGGATTTTGTCCGTAACATTTTGGGATGATTTAAAAGCAAGTAAGTTTCTCACTGACGAGGGCACAGGGCACACAGTAAAGTGAGGCTCGCTTCACAGTGCCACCCCTTTCCACAATAGTCATTCTCAGCCGAGCACTGAAACAAAACAAAAAAAAGAATATTACAAGGGGACCTACAGTATAGTAACTCATTAACAATTCTCACCAAAAAAAAATGTGCGACTGAGAAAATATGCCGTGCATTATTATTTCTCATAAATCTCTCTCTGCAAGCTCTTTCTGCAAGAGAAATCTATGTACGCCAGTGTGAATCCACCTCTATCGACAACTGTTCCTCTCCGTGTCGCCTATGGAAAATCCAATTTTACACACCACAGCCTTTGTAGATTACTTTCTATCTTCTCCAACCAATTTTTATAAAGACATTGTGATTTTATTAACCAGTAAATATAGTTCATTGTCACATAGCATGCAGAGACACACACAGAGATCCATCAAGCAGGGTGGAGAATGGCAGAGAATGGATATTAACTCACAACACTCTAAACTCCTTTCACCTCGTCTCTGTTCTGCAGCCATAGTTGTTATGAGGTAGCAATTCCATTTTAGTCCTCAAAGACTACTTTAGCGGGTGTAATTTTGGCCACAAGGGGCAGGGTTTAGCGTACGCGCGGCCTCGTTAACTCGCAGACACTGCAGTGTACATGTGTAAGCATTAAGCACGTTCTATTTGCAGTATGTTTTTATATACTGTATATTTGTTATGTTATATGTTATGTTATACCATAATACTAAATATATATACACCAAAATAGGAGCAATGATCATAGCCAGTATTACTTTAGGATTGTACTGCTTGTATTTAGACAATTGACAAAAGCCATAGGCCATACAGTAAGTAATCTTCATTGAACTTAGATGTTCTTCAAGGGATAAGATTTCCAAACAGCCTCAGCATGTGGGAAAAAAACGATGCTGAGAAAGGAAAAGGAGTAAAAGTTTGATCGAAGCAAAAGGGTGCTTATTAAAAGTCTTCAAACAATAAATACTCATACTCTGAAGTCTGCCTGCTTTGTGTTCAGCCTGTCTTCTATCGTTATATTTCCATCTACATTGCTGACCAAACTTAAATTATATAGTAGGAATAAACTTGCTTATAATACTCCATGCATGGTACTATAATATTTTAGGGCGCAACAGCTCTAGTGGCAGCTAGGAGGAAGATCAGTCTGCACAACATTTTGTCTAGCGGCCCTTTTCCATTGCATGGCCTGGCTTGGCACGGCACGGTTTGACTCACCACGGCAGCCCAGCGCGGCTCGAATTAGCATTTCCATTACAACTTAAAGGTGTTTGAAGGTGTCTTTACCTGACGCTGTTGTTATTGTGGTTGTAGCCTAACGGACTTGAACCCGGGTCCCTGGGATGGGAGGCGGACACTTTAGCAAGGGACACCAAAACCCAATGTCGCTAGCACGTCTCTTAAGGCTCTGCACAACTCAGCAACTCATTGTACCGCTGGCCTCAGTTACACTTGCAATGTCTGTGTCAGTCGCGAACGAGTTGGCTTCTTACGTGAACCATATAGGAGCCGGCACCCGTCTGAGAGACGATTTGTTGTTTGTTGATACCCAGAAGATTGTATAGCGTCTTCGGAGCAGAGAGGATTATGGGAATTGGGGCCTGAGTCTCAGTGTGATATTGTACTTGAAAAGGAGTCCCAGAATGTTTATTTTCGAAGTCAATTACCAGTGGGTAATTACTAAGAAATTTACTTCAGTCTAGCTAGCCTGCCAATGCATGCAAAGTTGTGGAGTTAACTCCACAGAGCAGCAAACAAGGCTCCACTGGCTGCAGTTGTAATTTGTTATGTAATGTTATTTTTTTCAGTGGTAGTGGTCTGTTGGGGTAGCTGGAGCAATGCCCCACTGTTTTTCGTAATCAGTTTTTGTGCAGTAATTTAAAAAATCTGAAACATGTTATAGCATTTACACAATGAGCAAAAAAACATTATGAGCACTCACAGGTGATGTGGCTGTTCAGCATTGCCGGAGCTATGCGCTCTTTGGAATATGTTTGTACTTTTTGACTATTTTCACTAGGACTATGTTTTTTAGACCTAAAGCATTCTGCCTGCCCATCTACCCTAGACTATGGGGTATGTGGCCAATGTTGATAAGACACAAAAAGCTGCTTTTGCCTAGCTTGGCTGCCCCACACACTCTGCCAACCACAAGCAACCGCTGGTTTGTTTATTGATTCAGATCTCTTGTAAATTCATGACACTGGCTCCCCATCACGGCCCGCATCTGACTCTAGACACTGGGTTTGGCCTACAAGGCAGCAAAAGGAACTGCCCCACTCTACCTCCAAGCAATGGTCAGGTTATAAGCCCCAACCAGAGCGCTTCCATCCACCACCTCGGCTGTTCGGCTGGCTCCTCCGTCACCACGAGGGCGCAAGAGTTGCTCAGCCCAGTCTCCACTATTTTCTTTCAGGGCACCCGGGGAATAAGCTTCCTGCAGCAGTCAGGACAGCAGAGTCATTACCCGTCTTCCGCAAGAGACTCAAGACCCACCTCATAACAATCCCACTAATCTTCTGCCCTTTATTTTGGTACAGATTAATTAAATCCTGTGTAGGTCTCCCCTTACCTCCTATTCTAAGTTTTAGAGACATTTATTTTTGTTTGAGCGATCGCCATTAGCTCAGTGCTCACTGCGCGTGGCTCAGCTACGTACTAGTAGAACTGTACAACCAAAACAATATGATTGGCTGATAGCTACCAGAGGCAGAAGGACTTTGTGCTTTTGACAGTTCATAGACACAACACGATAACATTTTCACACTTACGCCAACTTGACATATTGCATACATATTTATAATTCATAAAAACGTTATGGAATCTGGATCAGTACTTGGATCGGTAACGTCAGTCCGATATCCAATGAGTGAATTGGTCCCAACTCTATATATATATTTTAAGAACTATATATAATGTACAGTGATTTTAAACAATTTTTAACATGCCAGTACCAAATAATGCTCACCAACATACATTTTTACTCCAAGGGAGAGTATAGCTCTCTTCAGTAATAGACACAAGGCACGACAAGGTTTTGAATATAATACATAATACATATATAATACAGGGCTTAGTTGAAAACTGGGTTGTTAGAGAAAAAAAAAAATGAGAAAATACAATAAAAGTATGAATGTCTGGTTTGCTATTCACAAACCTTAATGCATCTTACTTTACAGCTATACACTATCTAGCACATTCAAACATAACAGCATTGAAAACTCACACAAATCACACATACCTCGTAGCCTGCTTACTATTTCAGAGGGGCTATGTTTGTTTTAAGTGCTTGTTTAGTCCTCCTTTCTATGTTAGAATTATCTGCTTAATAAACTTTTATGCCATTCGCTTGTCAAGGTGTTTTCTCTAATTATTTACGTGCGTAACATTAGAGCGGCAGCGAATTAGTTCTGCCTCTAGAACTACTATATTAGCTAGGAACCCCCAAAAATGTGCAAGATACTACACTAAAACTTAACTGACATTGTGAGGCAGTTACAGAGAGAATAACCTCACCACTTTACTTCTAGTGAATAATTTAGCAGTTCTCTTGAAAAGGATATCAGCTAATTGTCAACTCCTTAGACATGGTGAAAAATTAGCTTGCCTGTCAAAAATATATGTCTACAAAGGCAATATTTGAAGACAGCTGCTTTAACTACAGTCCAAAATCAACGACAGAAAAATGTGTTGCATTAAAATGGGCCTTTATTTGGCCAATTCGGAAAACCACAAGTGAAAAGCGCTTGTAGAAAAGGCACAATCATGCTGCTTTGAAAGCCTGTCTAAAACCACCTTCCTTTGTAGTCACCTCTGGCCAAACCACTGCCTTCAAAGCACAGGGATCTCACAGGCAGCTGCCTTTCTTTTAGGACAAACCCATAGAGTCACATTTCTCATTTCCTCTCTGCCTTACTAGCCTTTCCTTTAGCCTCATCTTGATTCACCCCAAGGAGAGATGTGTGTCAAGCAATCACACCCCTCTCCATTAGCTAAGTTCACCTTCATGAGCCGCCTCGCTCTGTGAACACTGATTAAGCATAGCTTCCACTGTGTTACATGATAATTCAGAAAAGAGCCCACAGCATAGCAGCCTCTGTTAGTGATCATATTTTTCCCCACTAATTAGCATGACATTTTTTGTCTCTTGTGAGGGCCCTCCATTATAAATGGATTCTTTGTTTAAAAGGAGTCCATTTATATCCTGGGCCCATCCTTGGGAGTACAAACTAAATCTGTTCTCAATTCTGGTTTTATACTGTATATACATATATGCTAAACTCATTTATTCCTGTTTTCAATGTGTTAAAAATAAATTGGTTATAAAACAGTTGTAGGCTATATCAATTATACTGTGTAAAATGTTTAAAAAAAAGTACTGTGATAAACAAGTAATTACAAATAATTACTTCATGGATGTCCATGTGTGTAACCGGCAGTGTCTTCTGGAACAAATGAAACGTGTGCAGTATCCACAAAAGTCTTGTTGCAGGATAATGAGACAGATCGTCGACTAGATAAGGAAGAGCGGATGAATGGATAACAAATTTACCTGAAATATGTATAACCTCTGTCTCTTCCATTGCCGCCTGCCTTATAAGCCATTAAGGGGTCCTATTGAGACTTCTTAATTGAGTTTCTTTTAGGAGGAGAATATGAAAGGCTTCTTTCTACCCCCCTTTTTCATGTGAAGAATGGGCTGATTAAAACATGGAGAATGGGTTCACTGCAATCACCGACACAATTGAAGTGATTCGCTCAGTTTTTGTCACAAGACATCTACGGTGAGTGGACATGCTTGACATGCTGAGAGGACAGGGACTCTTCACCAAGGTTTTCTATACACACACACACACACACACACACACACACACACACACACACCTAAACACTGCATTTTATATACACACATGTGTATTTACACTGACAATGCATTGAGTAAGGTTCAGGGTCTGACATATTATTAAATGCCCAGAGCTTTTTTTCCATGTGACCCCTAAAAAATGTCACATCTTACTAAAATAGGAAATCTACAGTATGAGGACTATCTGAAAACATATGTCTTATTTCTCATCTGGGGCCGTGGCTGGCTTTCTTTTATTAAACTCTGATCAAATAGACTCTGCCTGCTTATTCAAAAGTTCGAAATGAAGAGACAGAACAATAGACGCGATGGTCCAACTCATTAATTATTGCTTGCTGTGTGTCTACAAATGCCAAGCAGATGGTCTGGCATCACTAAAATGAATGCAGCAGCAAGTATGCAGGTAGTGTCCTCGGTGTGACCTCCATGGCGAATATCATGTATTCCTGAGGCCCTCTTTTGTTCAGTGGTCTTTGAATGAGGAAGGAAGGCTTCAACATAGTGAAGTACAACTGGAGTGTCTTACAAGTACGCACCTGTGTATGTATGTGTTGTCATGCGTTTGAGAGTGTCTAAAGATAGACACAAAATAGATGAATAGTGGTAGAAAGCAAGAGACAATGGCAGAGAAGTTCGAGTGCTGGCCTTTATAATTCACACAGGGCACAATAAAAAAGATTTCCTCCGAAAATGTACGCATCTATATTTGGTCAACGGAGTGAAGTGGGTGGGTATGATTACAAGACCCCTGTGGGTTATAAGAAAGTGTTTAGGCGATACAACAATATGACATACCCAACTCTCAATAGATGTCATTAGACTAGTCATAACACAGCAACAACACCGCAAGTCCTATGGGTCATCTGCGTTTGCCCCCCTACCCTCACAAAGAGTAACTGGAGAAAGCCTGAATGTTGAGCCTTTAATTTCGTCATTTGCCTTTAGTCATAGTGTACGCATGGCTGGTTGGATTGTCCTGTAATCCCTGTTTGCTCGATGAGTAGCTATACCATAACAAGCCTGCTCGTCTGTAGTAACTTTTCGTGTCGACTAACAATTTTTTTAAAAAAATGAGTATGATGAATCGTAAACAGCAAGTGAGTTACTTGTAAAACTGGAGACAGGATGGACTGTGGGCAGACCTTATGGGCAGTTGAAAATGATGCACTCACAAATAGAATGATTCACGCATGAATAACAAATAAGTGTGCATGCAATTCTGTTCAGTTACCGTTCGTAAACAAGTAAATTGAAAACAAATGGATACTTGTGGTGATTACAAGAGGACATGGTTACTATGGCATTAGGTACTCGTGCGCAATCACTGCTCTATGAGTAAAGCACTGTCGCTGTGCAGCCTTAATCATCATCACTGTCAGAGTCGTCGACAGAGGTGCTCCTGATGTCCTCCCACCGTCTGACTCCATTCTTCTCCTACTCCTCATCTTCGCTGCCAGAGGACATGTCAGCGGGGCTGCGAATGTCCTCCCACCACCTGACCCATTTGTTCTCCACGTAATCCCTTCCTACTTCATACTAGAGCTGGGTACTGGCAAGGACCTCACGATACGATACACATCACGTCACATTGGTCACGATACGATACGTATCACGATACGATACGTATCACGACCTATGGGTCACGATACGATACGTATCACGACACATGGGTCACGATACGATACGCATCACAACCCATGGGTCTTATGTTTAACTTCATGCTCAAGTTGAGAAATACACATTTAAAATTTCAGTATTTTCTGCATTTTCTTTCATAACCAAGCAAGTAGACTAATTATACCATTTGTTACCATTATATCGCAATCGCAAATCGCAATATTTTCCACAGCAATCGCAATGTGACAATTTATCCAAATCGTGCAGCCCTAAACGGGATCCCCATTTTCTTCCAGATAGCTATAACCTGCATCTAACACTAAAGCTTAACCTAAAGAAGCATTCCCTGGCGAAGGGACTATAAGACATCATCCAGACTTCAAATCCCACAGGCAGCCAGGTAGGAGGAACTGTCACTGACCTTTAGGTAGGTCGGTTTGACAATTCCTAAGAATGACAGTGTTTAGACCAGTAAAACAATTATGTGAACAATTAAACCAGTAAAACAATTATGTAAATGCCAAGTTGATTTTTATTTAAGTGATCCAACAAGCTAAGGTGAATTGTGTGTAATTGCCGTCTTTAAGAAATAGGGTGATCAACTCTACAGCCAATTTGGGGTCTCCACATCCTTCTGCTCAAACACTCATTCAAAACAGAGCCGTCAAACTTGAGCCCGGGAGCAAACAACCCCATTGCCTCACCTAACATCCACACTGGAATTGCCTGGAGGAGCTATGATGCCAGAGAGCTCAAGCCCCTAGCAACGCCTACTGTAGGCCCAGAGGTTGCCTGAATATATATACAGTATAGTGTAGAAGTAACGCAATCACAGTGTCTTGAGTCTTTAAAAACACTAGAGCATTCACTTGGTGGCAGGGTAATATGGGGGCCAATTGGCCTTTAGATCCTCTCTTGTCTTTAAAATAGGCCTCTGGAAAGGCCATAGAGGAAATATATTTTGCTTTCTTTGAGTAAGGCTTGTGAGGCTTGGATAATCACAGTCATTGTCCAACTTACCTCATCTTAAAGCAGGAAGGAATATGCTGCATTTATTTTGTTCATTTAAATCACTTGTTCAACGTTACAATCTGAAATACAGTATGTGACCTTTTAACAGCTGGGTGAGGTAATCAATATGGGGCAGGATAGCCCCTCGGCCCGCTGTTCGACTCCCAGCTGAAAGGTTACAGGTTCGAAACCCACCATGAGCATTCCTGTAAGCAAGATGCCTGATCCTTAACTGCTCCTTAATAATTTTAACAGTAAGTCACTATGGATACAGTTTTCTACTAAATCTAACCCTACTTATCTAATTGTAATAAAGCCATTAATTATTTATTTATTTATAATTTGTAATTTGCTTTTTATTCAAAACTTGTACCAACAGATACACTTTAATCCCCTTCGTGAACTGATACAGTGCTTTCTTATCTTAAAGATAAGAAAATAACGTGCTTTGATCGTCAGAATTATATCCAAAACGAATATAAATTGTAATTTTATATTTGACACAACTCTGTGCTAAGTTCCTTCATGAATCCCATTCACGCGTACGCTATCACGCGTGTGTTCCGCTCATTGTCCAGTAGAGCTTCGGGCTCACTTGGGGAGCAGAGCTGAATAACACGGGAGGGGCTTTGCGAGGATTATGCCAAAGCTTCATGGCTCAAATTGGTTTTCAGGATGGGAGAATACAGGCAAAACGTGATGACCACTGTCCTTTTCGCGAGCCTCTGTGAATGTCACATGCTGGCATGCTTGGCACCAACTGTGCGAGCAGAGGAGGGAAGCCACATAAATTGGCTGTGAACACAAATACCATCAGAATAATGGAAACGGACACAGACGAAGGGCAAAATGTGACACACACGGGCTTCCGCTGGGGGAAAAGTGGATAGCCTTCAATCACACACACACAGACTCACACACACGCGCGCGCGCAGACACACAAAATGGACGCCTGCTGTTACTATTTGAAACACCACCCAGTGAGCATATGACACTGTTGCTCCAACCCCTTATGTGATCACATAAAGAAAAACAGAGTCCAACCACCTTTTCCATCCATCAGCCTGTTACAGCTGCCAGTTAACTCCAGCCTTCCAAAAGCCCCACTTTTCGGCCCTGCCTCGACGCAACATGCGTTCGGGGGTCACTGCAGTTAGAGGGAAGCCAGACCTGGCAGGAGGACTTTAGGTTGAATTGTCAGAAGCTTGCCGTTTGAATAAATCCCGCCTTTTTTCTAAATGGCTTCAGCCATGCAACGCTTGGCGTAAGGCGCTCTCCGGTCAACCTCGTCGGCCAGAACCGGCTGTCTCTGAAATAGGAGTCACCCAGCGGGTCTTGAGTGGCGCTTTGGAAGTAGGCATCGATCCTTTATCAATAACAGCCGGCAGCCATCACGCAGGATTCTAACAACAGTGAACAGACGGTGAAGCAACCGCCGTTTACTGACTGTCTTCGGAGCAAGCACTTTGGTGATGGGCCTTTAGCTTTGAGCTGGGCATGGCAACAGGTGTTATTTTTTCCCCCGGTGCTCTGCCAACCACAGTGCCCACTGGGTATTGTGTTCACAAC
>JAODLI010010628.1:0-25778 GCA_027575585.1 Percopsis omiscomaycus | reverse complement strand
GTGTGTGTGTGTGTGTGTGTGTGTGTGTGTGTGTGTGTGTGTGTGTGTGTGTGTGTGTGTGTGTGTGCGCGCGCGTGAGTACCTACATGTCTAGTAGTAAACTGCCACTCGCCAAACCCAGTTCATCTTCTGTCTGTATTCTGTGCTTTGCCACCACATCAGCTTCATCTCCTTTGGCACTAGCACTAGCAACAGGAGGGTGTGTGGGTGAGAACGTGCCAACCTGTCTTGCATGTCTAGTTGGCACAGGTTAGACCTGTATCATTGGTGTGCGTGTGTGCGTCAGAAATCATTAATTTGTTTTTATAGTCTTGTCTTTATATTTGGAAATAGTATTGTAATTCTGGAGATTGATTTTCTAGTTAAATAAAAAAAATACCATTAAAAGTAGGACAGGATAGTCTAGTACTTATGAGTGGTCGACTCCCAAAGGTCGTGGGTTTGATCCCTGACATGCCCGCCCTAACTGCAAGCCTCCTTGTCTAACCCCTACCTGCTCCTTCATTGCTGTAACTGTAACTGTACTCATTGTACTCCACTTTACGTCTGCTAAATTATGTAATTGTAATACAAATAAATAAACCAATCATATCATGTAGCAGTTGCAGTGCACATGTTGTTGAGTTAGAGAAAATGCCTGTAGACATCAACGTCTGTCTCTCGATGCTAATTATTTGCAGCAGAGTTGCTAAGTAGGCTAACACTAGCGCACATCCTGTGTCCTTGAAAAACTATTGAATATTCATATACAGTTAAACAGTGAGTCCGCAATCACACTAGACATCGTGCAGTAGGTCAATCCTCATTTCCTGCGTTGACATTTTGTGTAATCAGTTTGCCGATGGGTTCATTATTTCCAAACCTTTTCGCCCCCCATGCAATATTGACATGTAGTAAATCCAAACATCCTAACTCACACAAACAAAGATAATCAGTTCAGGGAATATGCATTATGTCTATGAATGGGATATTTTTATTAGTGTGTTATTTGGTTATTTTTGTGGTGTCTCAATTACATTTTTAATACACCATCATACATTTAAAGGCTTGTGCAAGTACCAGCAGGCAAGCGATTCCTTTCCTCTATTGTCAGGCTGGTAAGGTTTTAATATTGTTTTCATGCATGCAACGGATCAGGTGTGTCTGCTTTTAAAAAGTCTGTCCTCATATCACCTCCAGTCCAATGGTTCTCCCATGTACCACAGACGCAGGACACTAGCCAATTGTTTCCACTTGATGTCTGTCAGTATCAGTGTTCCCAGGTTTATATTTAGCTGAAAACTCGAAATGTGTGGCTTAAATCTCCAACTTTGAACACAACTCCAGACAGTGGACTTGTATATTTGGGTTGTGCCATTCATATCCATCCAGGTTTTTGCACAGTAGCAGAACAGTATCGGATCTGAAACAGTTGCCTTCTATAGCATTGTGTTCAAGATACTGTACAGTAAAGTAGAGTTTTTGCGTCAGCAAATCATATTCAATGGAATAAAAACTGGCATAAAAATATATTTGCTATTACGGCCTGACTTGCTGGGGAGATCAGGGCAGAGAAAGAGAGGGAATATTTCAGCAACTGCTGAATGAGGGTTTGTTTTTAGCTGAATACAGACCATCTCAGACAGAAAGAAAATATAAAGATGCTCCACACATAAGGAGTTTACTTTGTAAGGCAAATGTGCTTCTCAAATAGACATGCGCGATGTTTATGTATGCATGCTTACCATGGTTCTCTTGTGTTTTACATGATGTAGTTTGAATGTTTGTAATTAGATGTAACTTTTTTGGATGTAGGGTTGGGCTCCATGTAGAGGAGGGGGTGTTCCCGTTGACACTAGCTATTCAACTTTGATAAATGGTGGGAAAGGGACTATATAGGGCAAATACGAGTGGAAGTGCAGATTACAGCTTGGCCTGATGACACCTGTTGCCTTTTACTTCTGGGAGATATTTATAGCAATTCTGTCACATTATACATGTTGTGGTGTTATTCATTGGGATTATGCAGATGACTTTGAATAATGGCTAGGAAAGGGTGAACTTCCCTCTAGATAGAATAGATAATTTATGATATCATTTAAATATATTCTACTGTTTTGAGGACAGCAGTTTAGGGGCTCTACTACTGTACAGAACAGAATATTCCCTCAGGCTTTGTTCTCCTATTTGGGTTTTGAGCAATCCGATAATGCCAGCTGGAGTATCCCAAAAGAAACGGGATACTGTTGCATGTATATCCTGGTTTCTGACAGCAGTCAGAAACCAGCAGCCAATAATGGCAGCCAATAATGGCTGCAATGAAAGCATCTCACTTCTGGAGCGATTATCATGTATACAGGGATATGATTCAACCAATTTCTCTGTGTTCATGTAAACCCTAACCCAGGATAGTCTAGCGGTCTAGGTGTTGGACTCCCAGCCATAAGGTCGTGGTTTCGAGCCCCAGAGTTGGCCTACCTGTAAGCATCCTTGAGCAAGATGCCTAATCCCTATCTGCTCCATGTAATAGCACCATGTAATTGTAAGTTGCTTTGGATAAAAGCATCTGTTAAATGACCTAATTGTATTCAAGTCAGTGAGTCATTTTCTGTTTACACTCTAAAGAATGATTTCCATCTTATTGCCGCCTCAATACCAATGTCCCCATCATCCCTGACCTTTGTCTCTCTCGCCTGTCAATTGCTGCCCTACAAATAGATGAGGCTCATGGCTGGGCAAAGGACATCAAGGTTTCATCTACTGGCTGGCACATGATGCTGCTGTGGCCTCCCCACCCTCAGTGCTGACTCCTGTCTTAGGACATTTATTTCAACAGTAAGCTGTTGCAGGCCCGGAACATCATTGAGAGGCCATTTGGAATGATGAAGACTCACTTGCCATCCCTTTTATTTTCAAGGCCCTTGAAGTCAGCCCAGCATTTTCTGCCGAGGTCATCGCCTGTTATGCCATACTAACATCTGCATGGATAACGATGATCCTCAAAGCTGATGTTGTGGAGCATGTAGAACCGGCTGTGGAAATACCAGAATCCAGGAGATAAACATCAGGAGAGAACTCTCTGCAGCTGTGTCCACTCCAGTGGTGCCTGCCTGTCACTGCCCTTCAGGAACATGATTACTGACCTGCCTTTTGCTGGCCATGTCCCTGACACTGTGTATATACAGTAGTTATAGATAGATGGACAGATTGATCTCTTTACCTGGTTCCTCCATTTGCTATGTTGTTTTCATTGTCATTAATGTGGTTTATAATTTGTAGGTGGAGTTTATGTAGTTAAACCCCTGTTAGGACATTTAAAATCCTCCAAAACATAAAAGCATATGCATAACATTAACATAACCTTTACCAGTTCTGATTTAATGTGAATCTTGCTGTTGTAAATGTATCTTACTTTATATTTTTGTTTAAGGTTTTCCCATTTATTTTTTGCAAATTCAAACAAACGCACAGGCATTCTAGAGGGCTTGAAATTAGCTAATAATCTGTACCACAACAAAATACCAAATATGATTTACTAGCCACTTCGCCAAAGAGAAGGCATAACCTACTCTTTTATGGTATTGAGGTTTTCGATTCGAATTCACAGGTAACGGGATTTATTTGATGCTGCCATTTTGGAGGTAAAACATTTTTACATTTACAATAGTGACACACCTGCGGTTGAATCCGAACTTACTTTATCAAGTCTTTTGACAAGACTATAGGACAACTTGGATATCTCAAGTGGGACAAGATACCAACAGTAACTCGGTACGGCTGGTACACTCGTTACAGAGTCATCTTTTCATACCTCTGTAGTGTTGCAATGTGGGTGACACTCCCGGGACACTCTAAAAGGCTTAATATGAAAAATCTTGATTTTTAAAATCAGCGATCAATTATCACCAAATTTCTATCTCTTGTCATAAACACTTACACCTGTAAAAACAGGGTGGTGAACAGTGAACATTCTGTAGTCATTCTGTAACGGTGTGCTCAAGAGTAGCGAGTGCAGGCGCGAGCCAGGGTAGAAGCACAGACAGTCGGAGGAACGGGGTGCGTACAAAACGTAGCTTTAATGCTCACTTGAGTACCACAAACACAGTGACAGCAAACAATGACCCTCAGCACCGAGTGCTGTGAGGAAAACTTAAATGGACACAATTAAACACAACTAGATGCACCTGTGCGGGGCTAATCCCTGGCAGGTGCTCAACCAAGATGTAGCGTGCACGAGCATGTGCACGCCACTGAACGTCATAGGTTTTGTATAGAAAATAGACGCTGCCATTGAAAATAACGCATTTGGTGGACACAGGCCCTATAACAGCATTCCTGCTCATGTGATATTTCTTAATCATTTACTGAATATGTACTGTTGTAATATATGTTTGCTAGTATACCAGAGGTATGGACGTTATTCTTCTTTTTATGTTGAGAGAACATAGGACTGAGGGAACATGGGTCTGTTTTCATAGCACCCTGGGAACAAAGGGTGGACCCTGAGTTTAGCCCACGGCTTCTTGTAGCCAGAGGAATGGTAATTGATTGTCAAGAATGAATGAATATCTTTGTGACTTTGTATTCATGTTGTTGCTGTGTAACTTCTAAAAAACTTGTTTCCTGCCTTCACAGCCCTACACAGTGTGTAGGAGACATGTAACATGTGTAACATGAGTAGTACACCCAGTAGTACAGCCACGTTGCTGTATAGTCTTCCACTGATCAGGTTCTTCCCTCACAAAAAAATACTTCACCCTGAACTTCACATTGTGAAATTCATGTGGTTTGGAGCACTGTGGGACCCAAGTGCAGGCAACTGGTACTACGGTGTAGCCCCGCTTATAGCAGGGAACACATGACATACTAAGCTCAGTGTCCCATCTGTTTGGTGAAGCTGAGCTTGGCTGAATGTGGACTTAAGTGTCTGTGCTGTCTCAGTCACTAGGTCTGCAGAGGTGGCCTAGTTCTGCCTGTGTAGCGGAGGTATGCTACCTTTAGCACAAAACTGTACATGCAAACCCACTCTCCCCTCACTCCCACTCTCTGTTTCTATCTCCTCATAAACCTCCCCGACATCTAATTCAGATCAGAATGCTTTATTGCTATAAAAAAAAGATTTCTTTTTACATTTTATTTTTTATTGTAACATTGTGGTCATTCTATATTTCACTCTCCTCTTCCTATGTGTGGAAGATAACAGTACATTATACAGCATATTTCAGGCTGCCATACGCTACACTTACAGACTGGAGTGCACCATTTGTGCATTATGCATAATTCCCACTTCCACTAAATGCAACGTTATACTCATTAACCCTAAAAGCTCTAATAGCATAAAAAATATCTTAAAAGGGACCTGTTTTTGTTTCTTTATTTCTACTAGCAGAGGGTCACAATATGTTTTAATTTAACACACCAACAACAGACGTTTCTATATCAAGCACAGCAGGTGGTTGTATAGCGGGCCGCTAAAAAAAGTGGGTTTTAGTAAGTGTGTGGGGGTTAAAATGTACAGGTTGGCAAGAGTTCAGAATGCAGGGTGTTGTTGATGTTTCTCATGATAGAATGTAATTGTTAAATAATTAACATCTATTATACTGTATTTGCGTCAGATGACATCTTTAAGTTTAGGTTGATGGTACTGTGCAGACAATACAGAACTGGAGCACTTATTAAAAATTGAAACTAAGCTTTTGAAGGAGTAACATGAATTCAGTTATCCTGTCAAGGAAAGCCTTACCCAGACAAACACACTTCGACAAGCTACGTCGACAACTACACATTTATACTTTCACACAATCACAGTAACACACCGCAAACAGATGCACCCACCGAGCAACTAGCACTCACACAAACAGGCGATGGGCTTAGGGGTGTGACTGCCCTGGGAGATGTGACTCATTTGTCGGGCTAGTATTGACCCACCCAACTGAATAAACTGAATGCCAATATCAGCTTGAGAGAGCTATGCTCATTTCCCTCTCTCTCTCTCTCTCTCTCTCTCTCTCTCTCTCTCTCTCTCTCTCTCTCTCTCTCTCTCTCTCTCTCTCTCTCTCTTAGCATTCACTATTTCATCTCACTGCCATGGGTCTGTCTGTCTTAAAGAATGAGCTAAATACGCAGAGGTTTGATCTTATTCAGCTGGAGTTGGCTGGTTGCTTGGAAACAGTGCACAAAACATTTTGTCCTTGGAAAACCTGCTTCCATAACTGTGTCTCTGCTCATTAACGTTTACATTTTCTCTATTGTTTTTTTGGTTCTTTGTGCTGGTGGTGCTCTTATCCCGAGCAAACAAACAATCAGCATGCATAAAGAATCTTCATTGACAAACACACACACATATGCTCATCCTAGCAGGTACATAGCCCTTTACCTGACTGCTAATCTATTTAATCACACATTAATCATCATTAAATAATGTGGCTTCGTTCCCATTTTAGAGCTTCACAGGCATTAGAGTGCAGAAAAGCAGCCTGGATAACCTCATCTTCAAAAAGGGCCACTGGTTGATTTAGAAATGAGCTTTTCATTATTTTTATGGGTTGTAAAAGCTAGAATGTTCCATGTAGCCTAACCTATTGTGCTTGGACTTGCAAAAAAAATGACACTTATCATTCCCCACATTTATGGACAAGGTTTGGAGCTGTAGTTCTTATCATTTACAGGCCTTAAATCTGGGTTCAACCTTTGCCACAAATCTAGAAAATATAATGGCAAAAATGAAGAAAGAAATACATCAACAGAACAAGAGAAGAGATTTCTGACACCAGTGTAAAACTAGTGATTGACTGACAGACTGACTAGACCTCTGACCTTTGCCTGTCCCAACCACTGGTTAACACACACCCACTACTACACGCACAAGCTCATCACCCCTGTCACACACCTGAACCACTTCATCAATCACCAGACTCTTAAGGCCTGGTGCACAATAGAGGATTTTCAAATCTTTACCGATTTTTGAAAACATGGGCGACCACAGACATAAGAACAGATTTAACAGATTTTTAATATTTTAATTGTAACAACGCACACACTAGACGATTCAGTCAAGATGCAGGACCACACACATGGCGTTTATGCTAAACGATTTCAGAGTGTAGATTCCAGGGACTTGGGATCTCTCAGAAACATGATCAACTGCGACTTTAGAGCAAAACAAACATGGAGGTGCACTGTCCCCGTCATGTTATGTTTTGCACAGAGAAACAAAACGGGAGAAAAAAAACTGTAGATGAAGTCATGGCTGAGAAAACAGAATCAGCATGGCTTATTCATGTTTCTGTTCTACACAAGTACGCAACATCCGGTTGCTGACGCTTCCCGGTCAGCTCGCTCTCATTGGCTATTGTGGGTTTGTGCTCGGGTTTCCATCGCTGTTCCTTTCACACTACAGGATTTCAAAATCGGGGAGACTCCGATCCAGTCGGTAATATTAAAGTTATGTCTGTACACCCCTTAAACTACAAAATAATTTGGGTAGATAATCTGTTCACACCAGCTTCAAATCGGGAACGCCACCGCGATTGTCGGGAGGGGTGAATCAGACCCAAAATTGGCCCAATTATCCTCTAATGTGCACCAGGCATAACTCAGTGTTTCACAGTTGTTTGTCTTATTTTGGGAACTATCCTGGACTATAATTGCGCCCAGTTTTCACCCCAGGTTATTATGTGTCCTTGTTATAGTTGGGTTTAGTTCATTTTGTTGGTAAGTTTAGTGTAGGCCTTCTTGGCTTAGTGGTTATTTTTGTCTTCATTTTGGGTTTTTTGAACATTATTTAAACATTTGTTTGGAACTGTTAATTTCTGTGTTATCTGTTTTTTGCAGTTGGGTCCTATCCACACCACCCTGTCCTTTGGCAGCATGTTACAATTACGGAGGGGAGATGGTGTCAGTTCTATAGGAACAGAGTAAATGGACACAATGGGACAATGCTCCAAAGAGCAAGTCATGATGGAGAGAGATGTAGCAATGCAGTTAGAGAGATATACTGTCGGCTGACAGTGACATAGCCTTCAAATGTGGAAGAATCTCTGAGTGACATACTGTGTTATAAACTTGGCATTAACATCAAATCTCGACGTGGTTTGGCGTTTGTCCAGAATTAGTAACAGTCACAATGGTCATTGTCTGTTGAGAAGCAAATCTCAGCCATAAAGGAGAGCAATGCCTAGTTAGTTTCCACTACACACTGGGGCTGTGAAAGTGATTCAGAGAGTGACAGAGAAGATGCTGTGATCTCCAGATGTGGGGCATTGCTTTGACAACAATAGGACTTTGTTTAGAAGGTCACAGTTTACAATTTAGCTATTAAGATGTTCACTTTATATCTTAGAAAACATATGACATCGCAGGGAGGATGACAGAGTGTTATTCAGGGACAGACAGATAGGTAGGATCACGGAGGTTCACCTAATGGTAGTTACAGGGATTGGGCCTCTCCTGCTACCTTGTTGTTGCCTGTTTTGTCATGACCCTCTTTTGTTTCATGAGTTCTGTAACAGCAGCAGACTGTTCCTCTGGGCTAAGCGGACACCTTTGTGCTAAGCACTTCTATTCAAACTGGACAATACACCTGGGCCCTTATTCACAAAGCATTTTATCTTACCGCTAAGAGTACTCCTAAATCACATTAAACGTTTTCTCCTAAATCCTAAGCTGCTGAGAACAACTTTTTACTAAGGAATGGGGAGAAATCTTAAGCTAAGAGAAAGGGTGGGGTTGACCCTGTTGCTATGGATGATGTTGTGTTTCATGAACAATGACTGGCTGATAGGGGATGGGTCTCTGTCAGTGAATTCATCATAGAAATACTGTAGAAGGAGGTATCATGTTGCCATATTTAAATAAAGATTTTAAAATAAAAATGTAGTCACTCACAGAGGAAGGTGCCGCACTGTGGCTTCCCTCTGCTCCCAAGTAGCTGGGAATTAAGTGTAACTTAAATTTAAGAGGTTACAATGTAGAAAATCTTTTTATATATTCCTAGGATCTCACTCTGCACTATTTTTATTTTTCCCTACAGTGATCTGCAACTTCCGCGGTTCGGTGACTCAGGGTCTGGCTCTGGAGGTGGGAGAAACTGTTCAAATCCTGGAGAAATGTGAAGGTAAGCGGTACACCTGACAGTCTTGGTAACACACGGACCATCTTTTGTCAGTATCAGCTGCCCGGAGGACCTTCTCTACTGGGATGCAGTGCAGGAGGACCTTCTATAGTGCGCGATAGGCCATATGCATCACTAAGATTCTCATAATCGTAGTAAAGAACATCCTCAAGGGTATAAAGGGTTTTATACAAGGCTTTACAGTGCAGGGGCACCGTGTGTCTGAAATGGTTTTCTTCAACACAGAGGAAAACGCCATCTAGCTCTGTTGTAGCCAGTTATATGGTACTTATACTGGTAGGATGGTTGTTTGGCGGAAACTCCCTCTTATATAAGTCTCTGAACTCCGAAAGGAATTGCCAATTTAAAAAATGCTTTTGGATTGTTTTTGCAGGGGAAAAAAAATTAATCGGGCACAATGTAATGAATGACATTAAAACATTTTTCAAATACTCAATTGTCTGAAAAGCACACCAGAACTATCCTAAAACCACCCTGCTACTGCAAGCTGAATTGCTTTGCTTTACATATCAGTTTATCATATCAGTAAATTGAAAAATGTTAATGTTGTCAATCAACTCATTAGCAGGTGATTGTATCACCTTCAGCTATAATCAGAACAACGCTTCACAGTGATTTTCGACCACAGGTGCTAGGAGACGATTAGAACACATTCAACCAATCGGAACAAGACCCACGTGGGGATGATTTTCCAATTTTCCTGACACTTAATTTCTGTCAGCGCCAACTGAACTACCCACCTGAACGCTGATTGGTCAGCGGTTTGCTAGCTGACAAACGGTTTCCAATATAAAGCATGGCAAATCTTTGAAGCAGAGCTTGCAATATCAGGATGGTTTTAACCAGGCTACATGTTCAATAAATAAGATGGGGACTACAGTGACAGTAGCATTTTTTAGGCTAAAGTTTGGCCTCTCTGCTCACCTTGCAAATGTATATTGTAAAAGAATGGGATTTGCTTCAGCTACGTTCCTCGGATAATGAGTACAAATAGGTTATAATAGCCTAGTGCAGGCCTGGATAAAGGCCAGTGCTATTGCCATTGTTATTTCTAGTTTGACTCAAGCTGAAACAAGCATCTAGAGCCAGGACCTGTCTGAGGTCAGGAAATGTTGTCTTTGCAGATAATGAGTGTGAATGTGCTCCATTAGCCACGGCTGGCTAGGCCACTGCTATCGATCCAGAACGAGGGCCAGATTGTCTATTTTTTCCCCCCACAGAATGGATCCTCTTTCCAGGGAGGGCGGGGTGGGGGGTTGGGGAATGCAGCAGTGACAGCAAACAGAGTAGAAATGTCCAGTTGATTGGGTCTCCTCTCGTCAGCTCTCACCTCTCCCCTTCTCAGTTCATTTCTATCACCTCCTGTCCTCTCTGCACTGCCCTCTTATCACCCCCTTCTCCTCCATTGTGTCCGTCTCCTTCTGCCCTACTCTCTGCAATCTTCTCCTCTCTGTCTCCTACTACTTCTTTTCAGATTTCTATTATGTTTTATGCACTCACGCCTCCTCTTCTCTCCCTCTCGTCCTCTCCTCGTTGACTAGTTGGGCTCATGTTGAAGGCTGAGGTAATTTCATGGCATCCACCCAGCATCTAAATGGACCTCTCCCAGAGCGGAGTGCAGCCTATTATACAACCCCATGTGGCTCGGGCTAGAATTATAGCTTTTCCTTTAACATCCACTGTTGGCTGGGACAGAAATGCCACTGAAATGATTTGGATTCCTCCACCCAGGTGCTTTCATTATGCTAGCTTCTAAAAAATAAAAACTAGAAAATATCCTTCCAGTTTGCTGGTGTCCTGAAAGTTGCAGAAAGCTGACCTAAACTGACCAGAACTTTCGACTTAGTGTAGTAGTTATGATAGAGAATATTACAAAATAGGGGTGAGTGATATGAGCAAGCCTTTTTTACGCTGTAAGGATGAGAATTATATTTTCTAGTGATATACAGTACATGACACTGTATTCTTTATTATGATAATTATGATAATAGATAGGCATAGGGCTGTCGCAATCCCTTTATCATATAGAGAAGAGTTGGAAAGTCTGTTTATGCATGATTGTGACTTGATGTCATCTTTTTGGAGAGATATTACAATATTGCGAATATTGAAAACTTAATTTCTCATAGGGAAAATTGTTGAGACCCAGAAGTCCTTATTTGGGCAGGAACACCTCCGAAAAAGGTCAATTTCTCTTTCTCTATCTGCACGCACACGCACAAACACAAGCTCAAGCAACTATACTGTACATTCATACACAAAGATACACAGATACACACATTCATTCTCTCTCTAGTGTGTGTGCACACACTCGCAGACACACACACGCACGCACACACACCAACTACTGTCCTCATTTCAACCCTTACCAAATAGGCAGAGACACCGCTGGTCCGGCCCTCACTGATTACCATATAGATGAGAGGCTAGGGAATAAACACTGCCATTTTAACTGGGGTGGTAAATGGATGTTGATTGGCTATTAATTAACCAGCCAATTAAGACCACATCTCCATATTCATATCAGATTATACTGAGAGGGTGAGAAATGGATCTTGTGATGGTGCATAAAGATAAGATGGATGTTATTGTTAAAAATTCTTAGTGCCACTCTTTTTTTCAGGTTATGAAATGTAATGCCAAAAGTAGCAGAGAAATACTTGGTTGTTAGCTGGTGGCAAAAAGTTACAGATTTCAAAAGGATATGATTTTCAGTTTTTGTGAGGTGGTTTTTCATAGTTTTTTCCCATTATAGTTTCAGTGGAGGTCCTCAGCAGTCTAAACAGAATGATTTCATTCTATCATGATGGTCGGAAGAGAGGGGAAACAAGGCTCAGAGTTACAGTTTCCACTGGTTCTACAACCTTCTGACCCTTGACCCTAAAAAGTGGGCCAATGCTTGTGAACCCTCTGGTACTCGAGTAACAAGAATTTAATCACTTCTTACAGTAGCATCTAAACAACCATAAAGAACCTTAAAAATGTATTCACATTATAATCAAATATGATTTGAAATCATTTTACAACCTCATTAAAAGAATCTGCCCCCTTGTGGCCATATCCCAGGGTCCCGATTCACAGTTTGACAGCTGCTAGGGTTTGGTAATGGTTGAGAATGTGTGTATGTGTGTGTGTGTGTTTATGTGTGTCAGTGTCTGTTGATGCATCCGTGAGTGGATAATGGCTAAACAAAACCCGGACTTTGTTCATTTACTTCTCTGAAAGAGAAAAATTACGTGTCCTTGTCCAAAGAGAACATTTCCAGCAGATGCATGTGGACACAGTCACTCCGTTGCTACGAGTAATTTTTAGTTAGTTAGTCATGGTTTTACGTCAGGTAGACTGTTGTAGGTGATGCCCCTTGACAGCTTTGCCTTCTGTTAAGGCAACAGACAGATGTCCATCCATGCGAAAGGAACTGTTGTGCCCTCTGAGTTCTGTGAAGTCTGGTTTGTTCACTGTGGGCTTTGGGGATTTGTCACCCCTGCACAAGAATACACACAGGCGTGCAGACACACACACACACAGGGAAACAAGCTTATGTGGGTCACATATTGGGTTAAAAGTAATAGAGTGAGCCCTGACTTTAGCCCTGAAGCAGTGTGTTTGAGAATGTTTTTTTTCTTCCTCTATCATTTTTCTTGATGCAGTGCTCAACTTCAACTTTTTCTAAAAAAAATTCAAAATGGTACTGTCTAAAGTTTACTGTAAAAATGTTAATTCTTGATTACAGTATGTTGTGCTCCTACTGTAACTCTACTGGAATAAATCTTAATGCCTGCCGGCTAACCAATGTTTTTCCTTCTTTCAGGATGGTACAGAGGATTTTCCACAAGGAAACCAAATGTCAAGGTAAAAAAAACACACACACCAGCCTCAATTCTTAACTCTTTCTAGATCCTTTTGTCTAAATCCTTCAATATTTTTATATTTGACTTTTTAATTATCTATCTGCTGTATTAATTTATCCATCTGTCTGTCTATTGTATTGTCATTTAGAATGCATTCAGAGATAATGCTTGAATTTACATTGTCCTACATTTACCTAGCAAGTACCAGGCCAATAGAGAACGAAACATCATTTGTTGATTGTGTGGTCGGAGCACTGTCTGTAAATGAGAGCAGTAAAACTCAGGAGGTCTACAAGGGCTACATCTAAACTTAGACTTGGTTATGCAGTGTGAAATATCGTAATTTTGCCGCCAGTCAGGTCTGCTTTCCACCTCTTGTCCATATTGAAATGAGTACATTATAATGAACGTAATGAATGGGTTTCCATACTAGTGTATATAACTCACATAGTCACCAGTTTGCTTTGGTGAACGCTGGTTGGAACATTAAAAGCATTGCTGGATGTTTTGTTTCCTTTCACATTTGATTGATTCACGCTACTTGGAGGGAAAGCGAGGTTGCCGCAGACTATATGTTCTGTATGTCCTGTGCATGAGGAGTGACGACGGGTTGGCGAGGTGATGCACCACAGAAAGAAGGATTAGATTAGTAAATTAGCATGCATGTGTTTGAATGCTGCCTGTCTCGTCCCCACTCTCTCTCCCAGCAGGGAAACTCCAAGCCAATCCTGTTAGTTCCACTTTAATCACCTGCTTTCTGTACAATAGGCAGGCTGATCATAACCCAACCCTTTGTCTCCCTCAGGAGAGGCCTTCCTCCTCTTGCTTCTCTCTAATTTTCACCCAAAGTATGGAGCCCGTCACACATTCCTCAGTATTAGCAGGGTTGTACATGGCAGCCATAGCCTTGCATCCCGCCTGCCAACACCTCCTAATTGGTTTAGGATAGGATGCTTGCTGGTCATGTGACAGTACAGATTTGTTTTCCCCTAAAGATAATTAACATCAGGTGCACAATCAACCCCATCTAACCCTACCTTTTAAATCAGCCAAGAATTCTGAAATAAAGAGGATAGGATTTAAAATGTACATTTCTTAAACATTGTGAATGCAGTACTTTGGTTGTCCGCCAGTAAACTCTGTCAATGTGCATCATTCATTTGAATGGGCCAGTGTATTGGATGGATGGATGGATGGATGGATGGATGGATGGATGGATGGATGGATGTGGAATCATGTTTGTTTCAATCTAAAGCCCCTTGACTGGCATTTCCAAACCCTTCCACTTTAAAGCCATAAAGTTCAAGCAACAAAGGTCTTCAGGGATGTTCTGTATCGCTCCAATCTGACCTTTTATTAGAACGCATTTCTGAGTTTCTGTTGTACAATAATAGCAGGTTGGCTGCCAAGGTACAAGGCCTCCGGGCTCTGTGTGTGTGTGTGTGTGTGTGTGTGTGTGTGTGTGTGTGTTAAAGGCCGTGAGCCACCAAGGCTGACACAGCCGACACGAAAAGACGACAACTCCTTGGAAGAGGTTGACGCGCCTTTGGGGGTGGGGTGGTATGTGTCTCTCTGAACAAGATCGAGCCATCTCAAATGGCTTGTTGCTTTGGAAAAAAGCATCTGCTAAATGCTGTGAACGTCAATGGAAGCAACTCCTCAGCTAATGGGGCATGCACAATAATACATATTACAACGTAATAACGGAGGCCGGAGACGTCAATATCAATGCCTTGGCTATTGTGCTGACATTAGTCAACAACATAATTTAATGTAGTCGTTGTATGTGTGTTTTTTACACTAGTATTATTGCATGTGTGTGTGTGTATATTCCAGTATGGGTGTGTTTGTATGTGTATTAATACTTTTCTTTATTTCTGTGTGTGTGTGTGTATGTGTGTGTGTGAGAGAAACCGAGAATGACAGCATTGTAAACATGCTCATCAGTGTACCAACATCCATTAATAGAGCACAAAGTTTGTGTGTGAGAGAACCCTGTGGTGGTGTTAGTGAACTGCCAGTATGTTGTACCGAGGTGACACAACACACACACACTCACACACACAAAATAATCCCATCTCTTTTGGAAGGTGACTGGACTGGCACTTGCCTTTACTGTGCAAACACACACACACACACACACACACACACACACAAAAATCTCTAAAAAAATGAATCACATTTCTTTGTCTGTCCCTTGTGCCCTCTCCATTGTTTCTGACATACTGTACACACAGACACACACATCCCTGTATGCATGGTGTGGCAATAAGGGACAGGGACATGGGCTGTGCATTAGATTTGGTCAGTGCTCCATTTAGCTAATCTCAGCCACTATGGACCACCTGAAAATACAAGAACACTGAAAACTAATAATAATTAATTGTTTGACCTTCAAAAAATGATAAAAACCTGTTTGTAAATGTATTTATCCCAGTGTCATTCATAAAATGGGCCCATGACCGCAATGGAAATCTCAACACGAGAAAGACAAGAGAAAGAAAAATGTTAGATAGGTGATATTGCAGTGTATGCACACTATGTTTTTGAAGTGTCTTTTACGTGTTGGCACATCATGTAAATCATGTCGCTAATATGACCAGGCGGGATAAGACTAATAACTGGGCTACAGTGTGCATGTCACGCATTGCAACACTGAACAAATAAATTATAATCTAGAATCGTATTACAATTACAATAGCAGAGTAAATACAAATACTACTGTCAAATGTCAATTTGATTATGCATCATGAAGTTTAATTGATATATTTAAAGTGAATATGTATTCAAAGTAATGACAGATTTAAAATAAATATTTTGGAGCTTGGGAAAACCGCAAGCTGTACTGTAATGACTCATACGATAGGTCAGGACCACTCCTGAATCTCTGTTGCGCCTAAGAGAAAAATCTAAATACAACAACATTGGTGAATGCCGCCTGTTCTTCTAAATCACACGCATTACCTAAGAATAGCTCTAGGCGTACGAGTCATTCTTGCATGAGGCCTATTGCATGTGTGTGTATGATAGAAAGGTAGAGTTTAGACAGACAGAAATGTGCCCTACACAAACTCTCTTCATACACTTTGTACATGTTCAATATGGGAGGCAACAGAGAGACTCAAACCTGTGGCAGTGTTTGCATCAGGTTCTGCCTGTATACAGCCGCACACACTGAACTGTGAAGAGAAACCCATAAAGAGAGATTGAGAGGGTGACACAAGTATAATGGCAACTGTCATTATTACAGTCAATAGTAAAAAAAATTAACAACAGTGGGGATGTTCCGAACAGAGTAACCAAATAAAAGCAGCCATTGTGGAGGACTCAGACTATAACAATGGAGGAATTTTCCCCTTCTACAGCCACAATGTAATCACTTTTATTTCATTATTCGTGTGTGAATCACTGGTCTAGATTATAGAGCAGGGATTGCACTGTAATGCTGTATAGAACAGTACACTGCAATTATACAATCCCTGAAGAATGGACCCGAGCCGAGAAGGACTCTATTGCAACAGCCAGAGACAGAGGAGGAGATGGAGGAATAAAGGAGACGAGGTGGGAGGAGAGAAGAGAATAGGAGATACTGTAAGAATAATGGGGAAGGCAGAATAACATGACCAGGCAATAGGGTTAGTGGTAATATACTGTATGGCCAGTGGGAGGCGGAGTGATGCAAAAGAGGGTTCCCGCACCACACTCCTATATGTGGACTCCAGGGGAGTGTGGGCATGTACTTTGTGCAGTTGTGTGCTTTCAGTTAAGATTCAAACAAAACTCTGCTTGATAGTTGTTTTAAACTAGATTTAATGGTGATTTGGAGGCAAAATGATTCTACCCTACATATGGAAATGCCCTACCAAAAACAGGAGGTTTTAAAGTACGTTTAACGTTTTATAGTAAATGATGATGAAGTGCAATGAATCTACCCAGTTTCTCTTGGCTTGAAGTTAGGCGGAGCTATGAAGCAGCTCAGCAAGTTGCATAACAGGACCAATCATAACCACCAATCATAAAGGTGTCAGGTAAACCCACCCAAACAGGTGCAACAGAGGAAAGGAGAGCGAAGCAGAGAGGAGAGGATGGGCTCTCATTTTACATAGCTGAATAAGTCATACAGCAGTTATCGTAAGCAAACCACATTCTATTAGAATAATGACAGTAACTGGTTATCAAGGCAAAGTTAGTTATACAATTTACAACATACATTACGGAAAATGGGTTTCTCAGCTGTGACATTATCTTGTGTCTGAGTGTCTCCTTGTCCATAAACATCAAACAAAATAATTTATGAGTGGGGGGGGGGGGGCATTTAAACCAGAAAGAAGCAAGCTTACAAAGTCCATCAATTATTCAAAGAGAAAGAAAGATAGAGAGAATGAGAGAGAGAGAGAGAGAGAGGTATGGAAAATGGAAAGGCATAGTGAGATAGAGTGATTAATGGGGTTTTAATGCTCAAGTAGAGACAAGTGGAGGAGGAAGCCAGAGAGACAAGAGAGAGGGAGAAATGTGACGTGGCAGTGCTTTCAGACTTGAGTGTAAAGAGGAGAATGAATACAAAGCTACAGTGGCCCCCCTCCCTTCATAAAGTCGTTTCAGGAAGAAGCACAATGGCCTTGTTCATCATAATGAAGAATTATGCTGACCACAGCAACAGTACAGCTCTGTGTGGTTGTTTCTGTGGCTTCCAGGATATAAGCTATATCAGACGTTGTCTACATTGATGATATAGTAGTAGAAAATCCTCATTGGCTTCTGTCTTTTCATTGGCTATGTTGATAAGATTACACTGCACTTTTCCCCTGAAAGCAGTGGACTGAACAACGACACCCGCTGAAAAGGCAGCTGTGCCAATGCTATGGTTAAACGCGACGACTTCAACAACCCGCACACTAAGTAGCTCATTCTGTAACAAATTATTTAAATTTCCATCTCACTTGAATGTACATGGTCTATTTGTTTTGGCTTAAAACATCACTGACTTGAGAGATATAGAGATAGATTAAATTACAATTCCTGAACACCCACACAGGTGTTTCATTTAGTCTCATTGGACCATTTCTCAGAATTGTATATAGTGTAGGCTATAGACACACTTGATTGACATCTCCCTCACATTCTACAGTTGTACCTGTTGGGTCAGGCTAACTGTGTTCGTTATTTTGAGTCTATGCAGCATAGCTATGCTCAGTTCAACCTGAGAACAGGCCTTATCAGCCAAAATAACTAACACCTGCATGAGTGTGGGTGTACAGGGGCTTTGTTTTTGCTACTCCAAGAATGTAGCAGAAACATCAGCTAAGTCTTGGTGCCAAGAGACCTCTGATCTGAATGCATTACAATTAGTGTTCTTTTTTCCCAGGAACTGTACAAAAAACAACATTTACTCGTTACTTTGGAAACCACCTGACTTACATTTGCAGCCCTAAATGAATGAATTTGCTTAATTTGCCTGCACAAGATGTTTACAGAAATGTCCACACTAATACAGGCATACATTTGAAAATGTTATCTTTGTTTCCATCCCCACTACTATTTTCGCTTTGTTTGGTAAATGTTTCCTATCCATTGCCAATATGGCCTCCTCTATAGGGTATATACTAGTTTCTTTCCTGTTAGCGCTATACCACCTGTGTTAGCGATACCGCCGGCTTTGCGCCGTCTGGAAACTAGAGCCCACAGTCTCATTGACTATCGTCAAATGGTGACGCTTCAAAGTACATAGATTTTTGTTCAGACATAATTAATTATGTAATAATAATTAATTGTGCATTAAATGTATTTATTAGTTTACTTTTTGGTATATTTGTTATATTCTTTTCACATATATTTTATATTCTTTTGTATAGGGCGAGCTATTATTTTTGAATGTGATTTAAAGTGGTTTAGAATACTTTGATGTGATTTAGATTTTTTGGATTATGATTTAGAATGTTAGCAGCATATGATATTGAATGTTGGGTGTGCTTTAGAATGTCACCAGGTGATTTATAATGCTTTGTTGTGATGTAGACTATGATTTAGAATGTGGGGTGGGATTTAGAAAGTTAAAGTATGCTTTGGAATGTAATTTAGAATGGGGATGAATTTCCGATGACGGGCACTTAATTGCTGCCAGGTGGGTAGTGCACCGAATGCTTTATCCACCTGGATGCTGATTGGTCAGTGGTTGGCTAGCCAGCTAACATTGGAATTTGAGAGTCATGCTAATGCTATGCATCTGCTATTCGTATATGCTATTAAGTTGCGCACATACGTGCATGCACAAGGGAGTCCCAAGCTATGCACAACTTGGGTGGCATGGGTCAAATGATTTTGAGAACCACTCTAAATGCTATGCTTCTGGCTCAGGAGTGAGGGTAACTGAGAATCCCTCTGAAGGCAGGTCTAGCATCTCTGAACTGCTTATGTCCCACGCATGGCGGGCCTCACCTCCTCCAGTGCTCCTGAGCTCTGTTCCTCTGACCTTCTCTCTCCATGCTTTCCCTCTCTCTCTCCCTCTCCCTCTCTCATATTTCATGCATACAGGCATACAGTATTTCTCCCTCTCTCCCTCTCTCCTTCTCGTCAGTCTTCTTTCCATCCAAGCTCCATAATGAGAGGATGGTGTGCCTCTCACGTAGTGCACATTTTTGGGTGTCACGGGTGCCTCAGAAGGCCTAATGGGAGGCGTGGCAGAGAGCGTTCTTATAAGCAGGAGAGAGTGTAGCTGAACCCAGAAGGGTTGAGTCTACGTGAAGCCACTTCCAACCGCCGCAGGGCATACTCTCAGAGCACACAGAGGACGCAACCGCAAGGCTGGCATTCAGTTATGCGTCAATGCATGCACTGTCTGCACTGTCTGCATACATAATCCAATGCAAACAGTATGCCCCCCCGGGACACATGCACACACACGCGCCCCACACAGAAAGCCATTCTGTACATTATACAGTGATGGACTATTTTATATTGTAAATTGTTGACCTGACCGATCCACCTCTGCTGTGCGTTGCGTGTTGCTATAGCAGTGCTGTAGAGAACATGTTGTATATGCTGTGCTGTACGTGCCCTCTGCCTGCGCTAGAGGTTGTGAGTCGTGGTAGACTCGCTTATAAATCACTTCAACCGAAAGGACTAAAGTTAGGATTTGACTTTATTAATCCCTTAATCCCTGTGGGGAAATTGGGTTGTTACAGGGATAAGGTAATACATGGAGATATATGAGCAATAAATAAAAATGAGAGGGAAAGATTTTATGATAAACCCACCATCAAACACAACCCACACAGCACACTGGCGAATTAGGAATTTTAAGAAGCAGTGTGTGAAAGTTAAAGTCAGATACAGTTGACTGCACACCCTCACAGCTGTTCGCTGCAATCCTTGCATCTTGTCAGGTGTTTGGAACAGGTTAGGATCATGGGACTTGAATCATGAATATTTACCATGCATAAGTACCATGCATAAACATGACATTTTGTCAAATAGCAATATGATGCAAATTTACATTTACATTCATACTTTTGTAATACAGTATATCTGATATCATTGAGTGCAACAGTAGAATACACTTAAATTCTGAGGTTTTCAGGACCAAAAGCCGTTGTTAGATGCACATGCTCCGAGCCACTATTTGTAGACAACAGATACCATAAAATCACTATGAACAAATTCTTCTTTTCAAGCTCCGTAGGCCTATAGTACTACCAATGACAATGACAAGTATAATTATACAGTTATGAAGTTACGTGTATGAAGTATGCATAGAAACCCTGCATAGTACTGTTAGTGGTTGTTTTTCTGTATTTCTGTCTGTGTTACAACTACAGTATGTTG
This sequence comes from Percopsis omiscomaycus, assembly GCA_027575585.1. Classification (NCBI taxonomy): domain Eukaryota; kingdom Metazoa; phylum Chordata; class Actinopteri; order Percopsiformes; family Percopsidae; genus Percopsis; species Percopsis omiscomaycus. The sequence continues at coordinate 4,994 of JAODLI010010628.1, read as the reverse complement.
CTGTATTCTCTGAATTCAAAAATATTGATCCCTTTTCTCTGTTTGCAGGGAGTTTTTCCAGCCAGCTACATTCACCTGAAGAAAGCCATCGTCACCAACCGAGGGTAAGTCTCACCTCACTTTCAATCAGCCATACAACAACATCTACAGGAGTGCATTGATTTATATGGAACTACATCAGCTCTATAAGTGTGTCCAAAAATACTGTTTCAGCAATTGACACAAGGCCACTAAACAGATAATTAGATTGTTGTGTGTATATCAAACATGTTCCTGATTTAACACCTGCTGATTTAACTAACTACATTCAAGCAGGAAGAAGCCATTAGTAAAATCAGCCATGGTGGCACAACGCTGAGAAGGTTACTGGTCTCTGTCTTTGTTGGGCAGCATGTGGTGCTAGCATTAGAGTGTCACCCCAACTTAAACCCACCAGAGCCTAAAGTCTTATAACAGGGACTTATTTTCTCTCTGAGCAAAATTATGAAAAACAGTTCAAGCAGTGCCTGTCTACTCCAATATGTCTCCCATGATGCTTCAGTGCTGGAAGGCCTTTTCCCAATCTGGTAGTAAATGCTGTTTAAGGTGCTTCTTTAAAACAAAATGTCTTTGTCGGCATCAGTTGTTTTGAAAAGCATTGCTTCTGAATAAGGTATAAACCTCATAGTTCCTGATTCTCTTCCAAGTTCATGAGTACATATTTTAATATATTTACGTAATGACTAAAATTTTTGCATTTGAGCTTAATTGGAGTTACAGAGCGTGTCCTGATTTGCATGGGAGGTTTTTTTGTTTTAATTAACTGCAGGGAGAGCTAAATTAATTGACATTAGTGGTTCCTTTACTGTTCCAAGTGCCCCCCCAGGGTACATGAGGGGAGAGTCTTAATAACATTCTAGAAAGTTAGGACCTGGGACACACATAGCTCCACTCTGAAGTGGATGTAAAGTAATTTTTTCACTGTGTGCATGTGTGTGTGCACGCGTGTAAGTCCGTGAGTGTATGAACAAGGTTATAGGTTCAAAATCAATGTATGGTTTTTATCTGACTGTATATCGTACACACAATAAAAATAAATACGTAAAATTAATATAACTATAAATGCATTTACTGTTATTGTCCCATAAGCACACAACGCTAGAGATCGTAGTTCTTACTGTGGTGGCACAACACTGCTTAATGCTGTGAAGAATATTGTGCCCCTTGCTTGTGCTCTTTCGCAGGGTAAAACCTCACAGCGCTAACATTTCTAAACACTGGAGCAGTTTCACCCAGGGGAATAAACAAACACAATCACACATTTATGCATGCCGTGAAGACACAGACGTATAGGCTACAACAAGGCTCAGTTAAGATGACACATCTTACACAGTTAGATGTGCTGACTTTTACTGAGATGACTCATATATAAGCATATGAGTGAGTGCACACAAACACAACAATAGGAGACATAATGTATATCGTATGTATGGCCTATGCAGGTGGTGCGCTCACAAGCCAAACATGCACACGCATGCTTGCCAACAGTGACCTATATTTACTTTAGCCCCTCTAAATAACTGTAAGCCATTAGCCTTATTATTCTATTATTTGGTAATTTCCCAATAAAATAAGAAATAGTAAGAAAGAGACCCGATATTCGTAATAAACAAAGGTGATTTTGTTTGACGGGTGGGTCTGTGACGCAAACCCCTTTATGATTAGTTGACAGACCTGTCAGTTAACTTGATCATCCAACAGTGGTTAGTCAAACAAGTGGTTAAACGAGGTGGTATGTTTGTCTAGGTCACCTGTAGTTGTGCGTGGCTACTACTGTATGCTAGTATTTTTCATGTATATCAAGTCTTTTTTGGTCTAATACGGCGTTTAGTTCATTCAGAAAATTAAGCATCCTCTAATAACCGGTAAGGCTGTAGTGGGGTGGAATGTTTAAAATGATTTGAAAGCTCACACCTCCTAGGTGTGTGTGTGTGTGTGTGTGTGTGTGTGTGTTTGTGTGTGTGTGTGTGTGTGTGTGTGCAGTACAGGACTGTATACAGGGCAGTACTGTAACAGACAAGTCGCATTAGCATCAAGGTGGTTACATTTCCAATGTCCTGTGTTTGACCCCATGCTTAATGTCAGCCTATGTAGCTTTGACACTGTATATTGGAGGAAGAGCCAGCGATAGAAAAAAGAATAAAGTATTTGTGTGAGTTTGTATCTATATATAGCTATTAAGAGAGGAGAGAGGCAGCGGGAGATATGTGAGATTGTGTGTGTGTGTTTTTAAAGAGACTTTTAAGAGACTTAAAGAGGTTTGTTTTTTAAGACAGCAACCCTGAAAACTGTTTCTGTCTCTCTCGGGTACTGAGGGCTGATTCAGTCTAAAGTCTTTGGACAGCTTCACCTAGTAAAATATATGCCTGTAAATGCCCTGTAAATGCGTAGGTGTGTGTGTGTGTGTGTGTGTGTATGCGTGAACACGATTGATTGAGTGTGTGTTTTTTTGTGTCAGCTCAACAACTTACCTGACACACTTTCCTGTGACACTACGAGGTTGGAACAAAGACATATTTACCAGAATTAGAATATACCAGAATTAGAATAGTCTGACAAAAATAGTTTGTCATGACATCAGCTCATGTATTACATGCCTAATAGGTACCAATCTCTCAGTTAATTCAAATTAACAGGGAAAACTGTGGGACAAAACTACAAAAGCACTTAAAGGTGCACTCCTCAATTGTGTAATAGCACCTCTCTATCTGTCAAACTGCTGAAAACAGTAAATTCAGTCTAATGATTGTTTTTCTTCATGTGCCAATATGCCGGGTGCCGGGTGGGTCTGTGATGCAAGCCCCTTTGTCATATGCCGATATGCCGGGTGCCGGGTGGGTCTAGTGGAAGGTAGATATGACATTGTATAACGGCATCTCGCCGGGGTGCGCTGGAGGTTGGGTGAGCCGTGCACCTGTACCCAATTGGGCCCTAATGGCTCCTCATCTGCACCTGGAGGGTATATGTGCGGGGGTTTGGGGAGGCTTGGGTGTTGGACATGTATGATTGTGCACGTATGACTCTACCAGTTTATTGTAAAGAACCGTACTCTCAGATCGTTAATTAAAAGACGCCAAGCGAAAGCTCGCTCCTACACCTGCTTTGTGTCTTGTGTTTCTGTGTTTCCCATCTGAGTCTGCACTCAACTCCCCACACTCGTCAGGTTTTTAAAGTTTAGTGCCTATTATAACATGTACCCTACAGTACATTTTACCCCGAAGACAGACTCTGTTTTTGCTTGAAATTCTTCCTAAGGGTTCAGTGTTTTTCTAAAGGGCAGTTTCCTGCTGACAAGGGGATTAAATGCAGGGCCTCCATAAAATAGTAATAATATATTCCTCACTTTTCAGTGGGTCATTGCATAGAGAGCTGAGTCACTCATAATAGTCGCTTGGAATAGTTTTCAGTGGGACATCTGAATAGAGTTGAAATGTGAAAGCCAGTAAAATGTTGCCAAAGGGTCTTGGGGGAGAGAGAAAACCCTTTAAATATCTTTAAATCTCTGGGATGAGAGCTGCAGAGGGCATTTTAATGAGTTTTCATCTAAGCACAGAGAAAGCAACCAAAGACTCAGTCCTATTAAACATACTCAACACAGTGAAGAGAAACTCTGACGGTGAAGTCCAATTTAGTCCAATTTAGAAACAAAACGAAAGACAATGATGGCAAAGACATGAATATGAAAAGTGAGGGAGGTAGGGAGGAAGAAATGCGGTGGCAGACAGGACAGAAGGAGGGAGGGGAAAATGGAATGGATGTGACAAGTGGAACAGAGGAGTGGTGGAGAAGAGAAGGAGATACAAGCACATCTAATGGGCCTGAAGTCACCAGGGGGCCTGGCTCCTCCATCCAGCACACTGACTTATAATGACTGAAAGAGAGGCCTTTTGGACGCATGAGAGAGAGAGAGAGAGAGAGAGAGAGAGAGAGAGAGAGGCGTGGAGAGAGAGAGACATAGGAGAGAGAGAGTGAAAGAGAAAGACCAATTTGAAGAATGAGAGAATAATTTACGAGTCAACTGTAAAAAAAATTTTACATTTACATTTACAGCATTTAGCAGACACTTTTATCCAAAGCGACTTACAATTAGCACATTTTTCAATAGTTGAACTGGTTAACCGCCAGTTTTTGCAAGCAAATAACATTCTCCTAGAATAAAGACAGCATCATGACTTAAGGCTACTTCACTTATGCAATTCTTTTTTTAGTACATTATTCGAAAGTTATCATTCACTCTTCAAAAGTCAATAATGGCTAGCAGCCTAAAATCCGGCAAAGTGCTTAAGAGCTAACAGAGTAGAAAGGAGGAAATTCTTTTTTTTTTAAGTTGGAAAGATACAAAGATACAGATAGAACAAGGTTTATTATAGAGGATTTTTGTTAGTGGGATAGGTATAATTAGGTAGAAAGATCGGTGGTCGAGGTACCGAGGTAGATGTGAGAAACACCTTGTCTGTTGAGTCTGTTGTTCTGATTAACTCAAATGCATGTCATGTTTGGGTGCAGAGTGCAGGCGCAGATGTACGAAGAGCACAAACAAACACATGCAGTGAACAAACCAGCGTTCTGAACATATAGCGACGTACAAATAAACAGTGTCCGACCCCAAATTCACACATAAGGACCCTCCCCACAGGTGCAGCTGATGAGCCATTAGGGCTCGATTGGGTACCGGTGCGGGGCTGGGGTGCACTCGAGGCTGGGAGAACCACACGCCGGCGAGACCCAAAGGGAGGGGCGAGTCGGCGTTCCCGGCGCCACCCCCAGACGTTACAATGCATTCATAATTAATGATTAATAATACAAAACGAACAAAGATTTCCTTGGTATTGTGATCACCAGTGTGACGACGCTGCCTAGAAATGAACGTCAACTTTTAGGATGAGAGAGAGAGAGAGAGAGAGAGAGAGAGAGAGAGAGAGAGAGAGAGAGAGAGAGAGAGAGAGAGAGAGAGA
>JAODLI010010600.1:0-25785 GCA_027575585.1 Percopsis omiscomaycus | reverse complement strand
GTGTGTGTGTGTGTGTGTGTGTGTGTGTGTGTGTGTGTGTGTGTGTGTGTGTGTGTGTGTGTGTGCGTGCGTGCGTGTAGCTTGAGTGTTCATTCACATATGCTACGTGTGCACATAGTACACAAATGTATGACTACCGTAGTGATAGAGAGAGGGCACAGTGCTTCATGTCGGTGTTGTATACTATACTATATAATATACAGCTCTGCTTGCTCAAGAGCAAAAACGTGTACTGTGTACTGTCTCATTCAAGGAATGTTTCTTTACCTTTGACTGACACTCCATGACAACCGCTCATACTTGCCTCGTGGTAGTTAATATTGATGTACTGGTATCATATTGGCATAATGGCTTCATAAGTGTACTCTGCTATGCTGTATCTCCCAGGATTGTATTTAGGATTTTTTTTTTCACCAAACAGTCACAGTCACACAGACTAATATTTGATATGCTCTTCTCTGGGGTAGATAGACCAATACAAGATTGATTACGTTTCTCTGCTGAAATTAATGACATATGTTCATGAAAGTCTTGTTTTCTCCACAACCACAGGCTATACAGTAATCAAACCACACCAAACAATCCAATAAACCTATAAACCACAGTCTCATGCATGTATCATTTCCTCTAACTAACTACCTTCTCCCCCTCCCTTTCGCCCCTTTCTTTTCACCTTCTTCCTCTCCCTGTCATCCCCCCACACCCCCTTCCCTCGTCCTCCTCCTCCTCCACCCCTCCATGTAGGTCGAGAGAAGAGAAAGGGTCCCATGATCTCCGCCGGAGATGCTGAGTTCCCGCGGGAGTACCACACCCTGGCGGCCGGCGGCGGCGCCGGGCGCGGGGCACGCCGATTCCTCGACGGCGGCGCCAACGGGGGGTTTGCGACGTCCTCGCTGGACCGCCGGCACAGCGCCGTGGCCGCCAAGAGCCTGGAGGCGCTGAACAACATCCACAAGGCGGACATAGAGCGCCAGCGGGACGCCTTCATGGACCTGCAGAAGAACAAGTACCCCAACAGCTCCGTGTCGGCGTCCCAGGCCTCCACTGCTGCTGGACGACCGGCGGCTGTAAATACTGTAGCCTATACCTGCTTTAAGATTAGAAACTTAGCCCTCAATCCGGCTTCACTGCTCTCCATTCAAACCCTATGGAGGGGCTCTGTCCCCTCGTTTTACTGTCGATGTGAGATGCCCCATGTGAGATGCGCGTGTGTAAACACGTCATCAACTATATTGTCAGCATCGCGGGATGACAAATTGGGGAGGAATTGTACTGGTATATGATGGACGATACGATGTGGCAAAGCCCTACTCCAAACCCGAACAATGTTTATGTAATGCTGGTTTTAACCACAAGGAGAATTCCATCGCAAAACGAGAAGTATTGTATACATCAAGTATTTCCATACAGTATGTAGTGTAAACATAAAACCTCAGCAGAATCTGTTTTGTGTCCAAATGCCATAAAATCCCTCTATATAAAAAACCCCAGAAACACTTAGTTAGTTGGAATCCAAAAAGTTATTTTGGCTCATTACCCGGTTGAAATTCGGCAGAGCTATGTTGTAAATTTGATGATGTAAGCAAACAGTATTTACCCAAAAGAACCAATCATGAAGAAGATGTCAGTTGTCAGTTTGCCCACCCTAACAGGTGCAACAAAACTGACAGTAGAGTCAGGAAGACGTCAGTCATTCGAGAGGGGTTTGTACATGCCCACACAGCCCCGAGAAGCAGTCTCAACTGCCAAAACGAATGCCTCAAAACACCTGGTTGGGTTTCCAGGATTTAATTACACAAACCGAAGGGTGAGAATCAGTCCACCCTGACAATCCATTCGGCAGGGCAAGTAAAATTTCCGCAGAAACAATTTTTCCCGACACGATTCATTCTCGACACCAAAGCTTTACACCTTTACAAAACGCTAAATCATGCAGTGCTGTCTTAAGGGGAAGGTAAACAGCATGTGTTAAGGACAGATAATAAATGAGCTCTGCCGACGTGTCATGAAATGCCATGCAAATATTACAAATTGCAGGTTGTTGTTCAAATTACTTGTCTATCCCAAATAATGACAGACAATTGGTGTGCTTCAAAACACATTCTCACACTCATTACAAACTATAATTTATGTGGGTTCTTGGAAAACCTAATGGGTTTATGATTTCCAATCCCGTAATTACAGTATTGGAATATAGAAAAGATAGATTATTCCTGAAATATTCCCACCCCTCTCTTCAGCCACCACAGCCGGCCACAACATAAAAGCCTGCCCCTGCCTTCCTGCATCTCCCGAGTGTCCTAGCGTCACCCCTTCTGACTCTACCCCCCCCCCCCCTCCTCTCTCTCTCTCTCTCGCTCCAGCACTCTGTTTCCCTCCTGTGTCCCTCCTTTTTCCCACCCATCCCTCCAGGTAATCTCTTCATGCCTTGCTTTCCCCCTGCTTCGGTGTGCAGTGTTTAAACAAGCTCCACCGACCCTCCTGCCGCCGAAAGGGAAAACATGGAAGGGGGTGGGGGGGGTGGGGGGAGGAGAATCAGGTGGAGTCGGCTGTCGTTATGGCAACCTGCCGTTTCCCATATAAGGCAACCGAGTGATATCATATGGCTGGCAAAGCCTGAGCTTGAGGCAGAGTAGCACACGCTGCACTGGGTGAGAGGCAGCGCTAGAAACGACAGGGACGGACTAGAGGAAAACAAGAGAGGCTGTGAAACCGCTGCGTTTTATTTTAGCGGGGAGAGACCAGGGAGAGGGAGAGAGAGAGAGAGATTGGCGAGAGGAGGGGGCAAACTCGCTAGCCTCTAGCCGCCTGCTAGGCGCTACTACGTCTACCAGTGAGGTGTGGAAAAGGGGGGGGGGGGAGACACTTTGGCACTCCTCAGGGCGCGGGAAAGACACACAGAGCCGCAGTGAGAAAAATGGAGAGGGGGGGAGCAGGAGAGGGAGGAGGAGGAGGAAGAGGAGGGAGGCGCGAGGACCCGCCGGCCGGCCGACAGGCTCGCTGAGGTGCCACGGTAACGCTCTAACCGTTCCGCTTTCCGCTGTGTCCGCCGTCGGTGTTTGCCATCACTGTCGCCACGCAATGCTTCTGCTCCAAGGAGAGGAAGGGATAGGAGACGGACGGGGAGACAGATAAAGGCACGGAAGAGAGGGCGAGCATGACACAGCTCTACCCACCTGGCTGTGTGTGACGTGTAGGTGCGTGGGCGCGGGCGCATGCTGTGTTTGTACGGGCTACATCATCGGGGCTGCGTAGAGACGAGGCACAGGTGGACCAGATGGGCACACGCACAACTCATCTGCTCCTCCCTTTCTGTATTATGCAAGTGTGGGGCTGTGTGAGAGTGTGTGTTCGCTGTCGCTGTTGACCTGTAGGTAGGTGTGTGTGTGTGTGTGTGCGCGCGCGCGCACGTGGGTGTTCCCCAGGCAGGTATTTGTTGGCCAGGTTTGGCGATGTAAAAATATGTGTGTGTGCTTGAAGAAGGTGTAAAAAAATGGACATAGGCGTGTATAGGAAGTGTTTACAGTGTGTGTGTGTGTGTGTGTGTGTGTGTGTGCGTGTGTGTGTGCGTCATGGCCGGGAGACAGGCAGAGAGGAAAGGGAGGGTCTGTGTGAAGATGGCTACTTGTCATGCAGGTCAGACATATTCTCTCTCTCTCTATAAGCCCTGTCTGCTTGAGTGCATACAGTATATGCACCATGAGATGTAAGCTCGAGTCATAGAGCAATACTGCGGGGAGTAACTTTTGAGTCCTGGTGTGGAGGGGGATGCTTGTTTTGGATAACACAGGCTTTATGTTCCCAAATATTCCCGCTCCTTAGTGCATTCAGATATGCTATCCTCCGAAGAGTGTCTAAGTGGTCGATTTGGAGATGGCCAGTTAGTTTTTAACTCCACGGATTATTTACTCCTGATTGTCTTGGTTTGGATTGGTGATATGTGGTAATGGTATCATTGGGTGAGCTGCTTGACCAAATGGGGATGGCTGAGAGATTCAGCAAGAGCATGATTTCATTCTGACCAACAGTGGCAAACAATACTATAATAGCAGAAAGGCTACACCCACCTTTGTGATTAATGAAAGGCGTGATTCCAGTATGTGTCCTAGCTCGGCAATGCTTTTAAAGCTTAGCTGTAATCATATCTACCAGAACAGGCTATGTGCCAAATGTCACACAAGCTCTGAGTCATTCAGGTGCATTTAATATGTGTCATTCCCAGTGCCACCGTCTGTTCACTTTGAATGGGCTTGCATATTGTGAGCCTTGAGTCTTGTGAGTCTTTGAACATGTGTACTGCGTTTGGTTGCAATCTGAATATCCATAGCGATGGATCTATGCATTTACGTGTCAGACCACACCCACTTAGATGTTTATTGCTCCACTATAGCCATGTGTTGGAGATACAATACGGATTTATACAGTGTTTTAAGGGCCTAGTGTAAAGAGGCCATTTCTCACAAAATTCAAAATGTTGGACAATCTCATGGTGGGTGGACTGTACAGTATGGGTCGATTCATTTCTTGTGAGGAGAGGAACCTATGTACCAAATTTCAGAACTCAAGGTCAAACTGATTGAGGCACCACAATGCCAAACTTTGACCAAGTGTCAACATACAGTATTATGTTAGAATTACATTAATACCTACACGCTGGGTGATTACATTATGCCTCTCATGCTCTCTGTGCACGTGGGTGTAATAACATTCATTTTGCTTTGTGAGATGCCACACAATTTATGGCAACGCTGAGAAAGCAGATGTGAGATTTTTCGCTAGCTACATAAGATCCATGGTTTGTTGGGTTTTGTCGTAGAGAGTCGGACTGAGGCTATTGCTGACGATGGATCAGGTACAATTGCGCTAGCTTGGACACAAGGCTGTAGGCCACACAGAGCTTTGAATCTGGGTCAGAGCCGCCCACAGGCCTGTAGTGCTTCTCTTCTCAATTCCTTTGTCCTATCCTGTTCCCTCGGCTTCGTCCAAATCAAGGAGAGGTATAATTTCGTGTTGCAGTAGATATCAGGCAAAACAGTTAAGGTGTTTCATCTACTGCACTGAACGAACTGACTATTCCATTTAGAAGTATTTGGGTTTGCAGTGACCAGTTTGCAGAGTCGTAGATTTGCACGTACATATTGTATAACACTTACGCAGACTGAAAGGACTTTGCCCTTGTCAAATTGGTAAATTTATTACCCACTGAATGACACCTGGGAGACAGTCACTGTAGAGCTGTCTTAATATTCTAGTGCCACCGTGGGTGATATAAAATTATGCTGCGTCTCTGTAACAAGTGTCAGACAATAGTTTTGAGGAATCATTTTCCGAGACAATTGGACAAGAACACGGTTTACCTGTATCTTTCTATCTGAACTTGGACCCAAACTTTGACTTCTAAGAGTCAAAATGCCAAGTTAAACCTGTGTATGCATTGCCAAGATCCTGCTACTGGATTCCAGATTGTGACAATAGAGAGTGTGAGCATTTGATTAATTGCCCAGAAGCAATTACAAGCAATTAAAAGCCTATTATGATAATGGACATCGGGATTTAATCTGGCTATCATCACAATAATTATCCTTATTTTCTGATTGAGCCTGATGTGTAGAAAACGTGACCTTTTCTTTATGTATTAATTAATTAATTTATAACCTTTTTTCTTCATTTTGGAGCAAATCCTAAACATATATTTCTTTCCCTCTTCATCCTATAAACCATGCACAACATTTTCCCCTCAGCCGCACTACCTCATTCTCTATTCTCTACTGCCTACTCTTCCAATTGTAATGGGGCTATAGTTGTGCAGCTTGACGCATGGGAAAATGTCTAAAATTCTGTTTTTTCTCTTTTTCTTACTCCCCTCCCCCCCCTCTCTCGATCTCTCTCTCCTTACCCCCTAGCAACAACCAAACTACTGGAGCTTCAAGGTCAGTGCAAATATTGTATTGTTTGCATTTCAGTGTGAATTTGTGCCTCCAATGAGGATTTGTTTCTGATAAGAGTTGTGCCTTTGCATGCCAGTTCGTCTTCCCTTCTCATCATTTTGTGTTGGATCCTTGTTGGCTTGCAAATAAATGCCTTAAAAGTCTTCAGTGGATTGGTGTCGTACAATGCCCTCAGTGGTGGGATGTACAGTATTTCTTAGCAAGTACCATTGTATAAACAGCCACTGGTTAAAGCACAGCCATTCACAAAGGGAAACATATCATTATTGAACAACCTTCAAAGAGCACAAAGTTGCTCTTAATCTACCACGATAACAGGTTTTTAACTGCTTACAGCCCTCAGGGGAGTAACATTGGAGTTATGACTTGATTAGTTGAGTACTGTAGATGCTTTCTAGCAGTACCAAGGGGAATTAAAGAAAGAACGGTAAAAAGAAATTAGGGAAGGTTAGATTTAGAGCTATGACACAATGTGTGAAACAATATTAAATTGTATAGTATACAGATTTATAATAGGCCACAATGAGTCACCAAATATACATTAAGCCCTTGAAAGAGGGATGAGTGGATGTTGATTTAAATCTAACTTGATATCGATGTTATCAAGTTAGATTTTCCTCATTTCATTCCCCATTTCAGTGTGTATGACAACTTTCTATGTATGAAAACTTTCAATGGTTTATGTAATGCTAAGCATACTGTAAGTATTTTAGGTTAGTAAAAAAAAAATGCAAAAAGGTTCTCTCCATAATTGGATAAAAGACTGGCACACAGTATAAAAGCACAGATCTATATTCAAATGGGAACGTTAACTTTAAACCAGAGAAAAACAGAAACGCTATAGTACATGATTAGATCCACCTCGGACATGAATACGTTATGCACATAAAACAGAGCCTTTTGACACGGTAACCGAAGCATTTGCCACAGACTTGGGCGAACAGTATACAAATCACTACAGCCATTTTAAAATGTTCATAGCTTTTTCTGAGTACAGTAAATGCATTAGGGTCTAGCAACGTGTTGTATTAATAAGATTAACACATGGTATGGCGGATAGTATAATAGCACGGACATTATCTTTATTATTGATATGATCACGTTGACACCTTTTCATACTACTGTGTGTATGCCCATTTCAATTTAATTTTCACGGGCCACACTTGCATGTCGCCCAGCATATCTGTTCTCTGGGCATACAGCAGCTTGCTCATATGCCAGGGCAGTAGGCTTATCTGTTCTCCTAGTGTCACACAAACATGCTGGCTTCATTCAATCCCTCGTTTGTTACGGCTTCTACCGGATTGGTTATCACCCCCCCCCTTCTTAGGAAGTCAGGGTGTCTCGCCTGCTCCTCTGATGCAATAGAAACCCTGCAGCAATGCACTGTGTGCGTGTGTCTGTGCGTGCGTGTGTGTGTGTGTCTGTGTGTGCGTGTGTCACTGGGCCCCATTTATGTACGTATTTGTGATACACATTTCACACGCGTGCGCACACACACACATACACACAGCTAACACATGGTGGATTAGCATACAAATATCTTGAGGGTGCGTATACACACGCCCACACTCCCACACCCTGTCACACACACTGGGACTTTGCAGTGGGACGTGCAGACTGTAACTAGTGCACACACACTCAAGACTCCCTCTGATGTCTTGTCTTTTTTCACATTCTCAAACAAAACGAAGGAGATTGCCTGCTTATTTAAACCGTATCCCATAGGGACGGACATGGATGTGCCGCATGCTATGAGCCTACTGCCGCCACTAACAGGGTCTGTGACAATAAAGCAGAGGACTGGATAATTCCCTCCCTCTCCCTGCTCCAGCCCGGCTAATGCAAATATTAATGCTCCCGTTTGGCTCGTGCTCTTGTCTGGACTGTCTGGAAGGGCAAAAGTAATCACATTTCATTGTTTTCTCTCTCTCTCTGGGTCATTGTTGACTCTAGGAGAGTGTAGCGTGTTGGTAGATTAAACCAGAGAGAGGATTCTGTTCCCAAAATGTTCCCAGTATTTGTGCTAACTATTCAACTATAGCTAATTCACATGCTGAATTCCAGTACGGTACACCTGTAAATTCTTGGTTATCGACCGTTGATACTAGAGACAACTAGAGAATTATTTTTTTATTAAAAAAAATTTAAACATCCACAATATTTCTTTTTTCTTTTCGGAGCATTCTATAGGGCTCTTTCTATAGAAAATATCCCTCAACGACCCTGTGCTGTGTCTGTCCCGATGAGCTAGCTTAACCCCTAAACCATTGAGACGGCAGCCTTTGTTGCCCTTGTGCTGTTTGGCTGCTGATATCGTGTTGGGTGGAAAATCGCTATTCCCCAATCTGAGCAGGAGAATAGCTGCAGTGTTCTCCACCACTAAAAGGGCTTAGGAGGCCTCCCGCTGCAGCCTTCATCCCCTGCTGGCCAGTCTTATACTGGAGCACATGACCAGAATCACTTATTGACTCCTTGCCTGAACAGCAAGCAGTGGACAGATTAATACAGGTTAACTTTGAGCAAAGTAAGTCGATTTGGCTTGTATGGGTCACAATTGTTTCCAGTGTTCAAGTGCTAAATTTATACATAGGTTGTAATATGGAGGAATTGAACATGAAGCGTCCTCTTGACAGCAGCTGCAGCAGACGTGCCCTTGAGCAAGGGAACTTACATCTGCTCCCGTATAGCTTCTCCTTGGGCAAGCCTGTGGCTGTTGGGCTGCTCACAAGAGAAAATGCCATACGGATGGCGGTTCCACCTTCTCCTCCAACTCTTCCTCCAGCGTCATCAAGTTGGAATAAGTGTTGCATTATAAAAATGCGGTACGGACAGTTTTTATTAATATTATAATGATGATAATCTCGCAAACTAAGAAAACATGTTGCGCCCTTAGGCGCAACACTTAGGCCCACAATAGTAGCTGTATGTCAAACTGTCAGTCTGTACAATTAAGTGTGAATATCGGTAATCAAATCATTGGGTGGGTGGGTGGGGGGGGGGGGGATAATATTTGGCTGAAATTATGAATTGAGGACCCAACACTGACAACTCGTTCCTAATGATGCATGAGATTTGAATATTCTTAGTCTTTTAGAGATAGCAAACTTCTCAGCTACTGATCTCAGTAGAAAGGAATGGCCCAACTGTGAAATCAGTTGGGGGGGGTCCCTTGGCACAGCTGCGAACAGCTGCCTTATCAATCAGGACATGACATTGTTTATTGGCTGTAGAAAATGTAGTTTGCCCAACCGCCAATGTGCGCCCACCGGAATATATCACAGCACTCCTATAATTACCCAAGAACAGAGCTGTTACTGAGTTAGAGATTTATGATTTTCCTAAGATCTAATATTGTAAAATAAGATGCTTGAATTGGAGGTAAGGCAGATATGATTTTAACTTTACATTTAGAGTTAAATATATGCATTTCACAAAGTAAATAAATTAAAACAATGTGTAATATGCTTGGTTGTCGGTGAGAAAGTGAAACCATTGTTTTGCGATATTTTCTAGTATATATTACACAATATTAAAGTATATATTACACATTGTATGGGTTTGTATGCTTGATAATCACACTGGAATTGATGTGGTGCATCTGGAAATGAATGTGTCTGTTCTGGTTTGTTTTAATAGGATGAGATCGTTTTATTTATATATTCATCTTCAGTGTTTTCATATGATTCAGTTGCTTTTTGTGTGATGATATGGAACCACACAGTACATTTTTAAGTCCTGCTTGAGTGTTCCTCCCTTTAGAAAGCCATAAACTCTCATCTACTTAAATATGTATCAGATTCAGCTTACAGTAACTTGGTGCTTTAGATCTCAATACATCTGTTCTGTACCGTAGCTGTTGGTGTTAATATAATACAGTCTGTACCACATAATTTTATAATTTAACCCATCTGAGGTTGTTCATTTTTTTCTCGGGTAGAACTAAGTGGTTGGGATTTGATTCGCTGAAGAACATGCTGACCAAATTCATGTAGTACTCATTTTAACACTAAATACTGTACATTCCTTGTGAATTTCCTCTTCTTAAAAGCATTGTTATGAAGATTTTTATAAAAAACAATCAGTGGCCCCATGAACAAATGTGGGAGGTTTAGGAGTGAGGAAGCTTATAGAACAGGGCTGCTGGTGAAATTTATCGTCTGTTATTGCTGCGAAATGTCAGCGGCGTAAATGTAGACAGCAGGGAATAAAACACTGGTGCTCAAGATGCAGCCAAGCCTGCTCTTTCTCTTCTCATGGCAAGTTGGCATCAGGGTCCTCTGTCAGCGACTTTTAAATAATCTACTCTTTTGTTCTCTCCATCTTTGCTGTGTTTCTGCATGCTCCCTTGGTGAATTTTCTCTATTTCCCTCACCTCCCCCTGCTCTCCTGTTTATTTAAAAAAAAATATTAACAGTTGACTAAACACAAACTTTCAAATGGAATTCCCGGGTGCTGGAGTGTCTTTCCCTCAACAGCTTGATGCTTATGAGGTGGCACGCAGAAGGTGTGCCGCTTCTGGCTGACAAGCGTCTATATAGCGAGACCATAAATCTCTAAACAAGTGAGAGAAGCACCGCGCTCAATCTCTCCACCTGTTCTCAGTGCTGACAGATGTGTGTTTGTGCTTGCCTTGTATGTGTATGTTCTTAGCAACAATACTTCACCATATATTTATATATATATATAAAAAAATATATAAAATACAATTACTACAATTAGCAGATGCTTTTATCCAAAGCAACTTACAATTACATGCTTCTATTACATGGAGCAGATAGGGGTTAGGCATCTTGCTCAAGGATGATGCTTACAGGTAGTCCAACTCTGGGGCTCGAACCCAGGACCTTCCGGCTGGGAGTCCAACACCTAGACCACTAGACTATCCTGTACCCGGTAATAAATATGTATTTATTTATTCTGAGCATGGTTCCACATAGATGCACATAATTGAGCGTGATGCCCGTGTGCCTTCACAGTAGCTTGGCTGCGCTGCAACCACAAAACAAATCAAGCAGGACACACGGTGTCGGATAGGCTAGGAAATAACAACAGATGTGGAAAGCGATGCGAGCTGGGTTTACAAAGCACTGTGGGAGCTCATTATTGTAGTCTTTGGGCTGGAAAATTCCTGTCAGTAAGGATTCATTAGAAAGCAGCCCGCTTTAGCCGGTTGTGATAGTGGTGTAATGAGAGGCCCTTCACAACTTGGGCCGCCCGAGGGGAGATTCAAATTGGACAGGTGAAATATCTGTGGTCATCTGCATCCGGATAGGAGGCTGTTTGGCTTGTTTTGGCCATTAGCATTACTCTTGTTCCTTATATCTACACTGTTTACTGAATGCCACTGTAGCTAGCTTTAGGTCTCCTGGGAGCATTACATTCCCAGGCGCTATACAGAATAATAACATCTGAGTATTGTATGGTTCTCCTGATGCACTTCACCGCACAACTGCTGCTACCTGCCCAGAATACAATGCTAACTTTGTTCACACATACATTGAGCACCTTACTACCTCAAGAACACTGTGCCTCTTTTATGACCTTTATTGCCTCTTTTTCTAGCTTTAATTGTTTTGTTTTTCTATTCTGTCTTTAAATTATTGCCAGAATGGCGATCTGGCGATGCAGTATAATGACAAAGTTGAATTAAATTTAATTTCCATCATCTTTTTTGGCCACTTCATATCCACCCTAATAAAATTGAGCAGACCTGAGGTTGGCAACAGCTAGTTAATGTATGTCCATCCTGACTACAGTTCCTGTCATTGCTCAGGCTAAAGGCCATGTTATTTTGACAATGTTGACAATTTGTGTCATCTGTGTGTTGAGTTTGTTTAGGCAAGGCAAGGCACATTTCACAGTGTGCTTCACATAAAAACATTGTAACGCGTGTGTGGTGATGAGGGTAGGCACGAGCCGGAGAGACAGCACAGACAGGCGAGGAAGCAGAATGAAGCAGTAAACGCAGTACATTAACACTGCTACTGGTACTGCTATACTAACAAAGAACACAGGCTATAGTCAAACAACATAAACAATGACCGACGGCGAGATACGCCGCCTGTCCAACTAACATAGTCTTTAATTATATATCGCTGTCCAGCGACGTTCCCCGGAGGCAGGCCGACAGCACCTCCTGCGTACACACTAGCGGAGCCTCCACGAAGCTTAGCGGAGAAACCTCAGGGACGCTAACCGGTGGGGCCAGGATGTACCCTCTCTAGTAGCATTCTGAACAAGCTGTAGCTGCCTAAGCGCTTTTTTTTAGGGATACCTGAAAAGAGACAATTACAATAGTCTAACCTACAAGTTTTGGACATGATTAGTCTTGCTATGTTTTTAAGGTGATTGTAGGCCAATTTTGTTACTTACTTGATGTGGCTGTTGAAATTTAGATCTGAATCTATGATAACAACAAGATTTCTTTGTTGGTTTTTGGTTTTCAAAGACAGGGAGTCAAGGTGTGAACTAACTTTTAGCCTTTCTTCCTTGGCACCAAAGGTTAATAATCTCAGTTTTGTCCTTATTTAGTTGGAGGAAATTCTGGCACATCCAGTCATTGACTTGCTCAGTGCACTGGCACAGCCATTCTATAGGACGATAGTCATTTGGTGATAGAGCTATAAGGATTTAAGTGTCACTATGGTATGCAATATTGTTTTTCGCATAATTTGGCCTAGCGGGAGCATGTAGAGGTTGAATAGGGACGGCCCCAGGATTGAACCTTGTGGGACACCACATGTAACGTTAGTTAGTTCAGATAAATAGTTGCCAATGGAAACAAAGTAGTTCCTGTCTTGTAGATAGGACTTGAACCAACTTAAGACTGTGCCGGAAAGCCCGACACAATTTTTCAACCTGTCCAAAAGTATTGAGTGGTGTCGAATGCAGAAGTAAGATCCAGTAACACCAGTATTGAAACTTTACTGAAGTCAGTGCTAAAACAAATATAATTTAGTACTTTAATAAGAGAAGTTTCTGTGCTGTGGAGGGGTAGAAATCCTGATTGGATGTTGTCATAGCAACCAGTTGAGACTAAGAAGTAATTATTAGTTTTTTTTTTGTCACCTGTTTTTTCTCCACACCTCCTTAAATTTTTATCAGGGATATAAGTTCTGGGTGGTTTGAGGAGATACCCAGCCTGTTTAGTCTGGGATAAATTCTTTGTTTTTCCTGTCTGCTGAAAGCTTCTTTTTTTTTTTTTTTTTTTTTTCAGCGGTTGCTTTGATCCTCTGCATTGATTTCCCTAGGCTATTGTCTGGTTTTGTTTGCATTTTTCTATCTCTTTTGGTGTCAAGCTGATGATTGCTGCATTGTCATTCCAGAGGAAATTATTCTCCCCATCTCTGTCTTACTTTTTTTTTTTTATCCGTCTCAATGTTGTGGCTGTCACCTTCCCGTATTGTGCTTTCATAGGCTCGAACGCCACGCGCGACCCGACCCAACCCCTCTCAGCCAGCTCTCGCCGACCAGGCCAGCAGGGTGTCTTTTGCATCAGCGGAGAGTCTAGAGACCATGTCAGAGGCTGACATCCCCCTGGGCTTTAACCGGATGAACCGGCTACGCCAGAGTCTGCCTCTGGCTCGCTCGTCCAGCCAGGCCAAGTTGCGGGCACCAGGTCAGAGCGTCAAGCATCAAGGGCTACACTGAGACTTCATGAATGAGTGTGAGAGTGAATTGGATAGGAGTTAACTCTACAAAAATATCTTTACACCCATAGGGTCAAAGGTAGGCTTAATTGAGGGTTAAGTTGTGGTATTTGGTACAATGTGTATTGGTTCCTGAGAAAACAAACGCCTGTCCTGCTTGCACCTTTTTGTTTTTCAGCATCGTAATCTCTGGTGCTTTGGTTTTGCGGAACCGAACCAAACAAACTTTGTACCGAACTGTGGAGAATGTACATACAGCTCTTTTGTTTTTTACCTGTTGCTATTTTTAAGCCTACATTCTGTGTCAAATTCTATTTAGTGGATGAATAGTTCTAGCCCTAACCTCTGACTGGCTAAACCACGTTTGAAGCCATTTATAATATAATCTAATATATCAATATACCTTACCTGTGACTGCACATCATTTTAATTCTATATAGTTGTAATGTGCTAAAAGCAGAAGATAAGATAACACTTTATTGATCCCCTGGGGTTAAATTCTGGAACACTGTATGCGAAAAGTAAAGTTGCAGAAACTTCCTGATGCTTACTTGGGGGCATGGAAATTACGGCTGTGACTGGTCACAAATTAGAATTTTATAACCGTACTGGTGCCGAACTATGATGTTGGTGCAATATCCTCTGAAGGCCTATCTGCAAAGGAACAACTTTAGATCACCTTTAGAAACTGGTGGCATGCCAGGTTGGTATAGCTTGAGTGGACTTTGTTTTTCTTTAGTATGTCTTGAGTGTCGCATATCTCAAAATAATATATATATAAAACTATATTTTCACACACTGAGACAAATATTGTTTGTTGTATTTTAACAAGGCTGTCAGATTTTGGAACTATTATCCCCAAATTCTGTACATATACATAAATGTTCTGTATTTCAGCATCACTGTGGGGTGATTCTCATATATCACAACAATATTTAACCAAAATGGCTTTGGGAAACTAGTAAAACATTTAGAATGTAAAACTCTTACAATTTCATAACATATGAGAGTGAGCAGTCCACTTCATAGAATATTGCTCTTATGCTCAATACAGTAATAAATACAGAGTTGGGGGGTCTACAGATGGGGGTCTTAACCCTCATAGCATCACTGGGAATAGGACAATAAAACGTGTTTTAATTTGTATTTACTTAGACACACGATTTTGCTCCCCCTACACATTATTTTCCTGCTGACCATCAGCATAGAAATTAATTAGCAATTTCTGTCAACAAGCTTTTTTTTCTCTTAAATTCTTAATTATGCCAGTAGAGTTGATGAACATTAATTTTGGCAATGTCCCAGAATAATCATTGTTATTGTGATTTGAAACATCCTCTATGTGTGTGTGTGTGTGTGTGTGTGAGAGTGAACTGGCCATTGTAATGACTGCTCTGTTTCTGTCTTTCCCACCTTGTCAACCCTTCCTCATCCTGCTTCACTCTTTCCGGTACACTCTTCCTTCCTCATGAACCACACATGCAGGCATCTTGTTCCTCCAGTTCGGGGAGGAGACCAGGCGGGTCCATCTGACCCATGAGCTGACCAGCCTGGAGACTCTGAGGGCCCTCATAGTGCACATGTTCCCCCAGAGACTCACCATGGCCATGCTCAGGTACACTCTCTCTCACTGGGAACCATTTGACCCATGACATCCCTAATATCCCTCCCAAACAGTCTTCTGCTTCTTTTTGTATACATATTTATCAAAGCTTAAATAATAATTGTTTCAATATATCTAGAGACACGCGGTATAAGCAAATATCCAGACATAACATAGCAGTGTTTCTTAATACTAAATTGTACTCACTGTATTGCTTTGGATAAAGTTATGTGCTAAAATGACCAAGATAAATTGTTCTCAGACGGGGGTACTTATAGAGGTACTACACAGGGTACATAAGAGAAATTCAAAATACTACATTTTAATGAGAATAATAATGAAAACAGTAGGGGTACTGAAATTGGTTTAATGTCTAACTCTTCATTTAGGCCTTGCAATAAAATGTTAAACTCTCTTTACATCATCATATCTTATTATGTTATTTTCTTCTACAGATTTATTGAGAAAACATTATAGTCCTGCAAAGACTATTTGACTGAAAATAATTTAAAAGGGGTACAGAAGCTAAAAATGTTTCAGAACCACAGTAATATGGGAGTGGTCAGGGATCCGAATATGGAAAAGGAGAGCAGAGATAATGCACACACAGATTTGAAATAAAACAGCCATGGGAAACCCATATGCACATAACAGATGTTTTTAAGTGTGAACGTACAGCAAAATCATCTGATATAATCAGAAGTTTAGCAAAAATAAAATGTTAAATTTTTCGGGAAATACTGCTGTCAGTTGACCACGTATCACATTACCTGGTGTTAGAGAGTAACATATGGTGGAATGCTGTTTGTCTAGGTGCCCCAGCACGGCTCTGCTGATCAAGGATGAGACACGGAACGTCTTCTACGAGCTGGAGGACCCTCGTGATGTCCAGGATCGCTGTGTCATCAAGATCTACTGCAAAGAGCCCATCTATGGCACTTACCCTGGACACCACAACCCACATCTTGCTAACGGAGACCTCCGGGTAAGTGTGTGTGTGTGTGTGTGTGTGTGTGTGTGTCTCTGTACTGCGCTGTGCTGCTTATTTGCCTGCATCTCTGCTTGTCCTCATTTAATCCAATCTTTAAAACCCTCATTAAAGATTCATATATTATATACATGTATGATGACTCAAGGCAGGATTCATTCAGAAATAGAAATCAACTCTCACTCACATAATATATGGTTAAAAATTTAACAATACATTGCCTGGAGATTAATTATAGATAATTAGCATCTATAACATTAACACCTATAACACCTATAACACCTATAAAATGATTTCCCTGTTCCCTTCAACACAAATTATAAAACTGTAAATTATGTAGAAAATACACTCTCATTCCCCTAATACATTGCTTCATCATCCATCCATTCTCTGTGGCTATTAGTTCTGATATTTGCACTGTACTAGAGAGGATAAAATCTTTTAATCTTGTGTTTATGGGAGACAAACTCTGAATGCTTCCTAAAGCTAAAATTAAAAAGGCACTCCCCCTGTAATATAACTACAGTTACTACAATTATATTTTGTTGTGCACAGACATTAGTATCCATTACATAATGTTTCCAAGCATTACTTTTACTGTAGTTGTTCTCCAGTAAAAGGTTCTGTGTGAAATTAGTAACCTTACAACAGCACTGCTGCTTTTGAAACGACGCCAGCCCTTTGATGATCAGTGCTTACTGGGCTGAATGCTGCTGACAGGTACTATAATGTAGCATAAACACCGTTCTTAGAGGCGTGACTGTGTCTCTATTCTGCCATGGTCATGGTCGCAGATGATGTGCGTTTGTGGCCGGATAGCCTAGTGGTTAGGGAAAGGTCGTGGGTTCTATCTCCAACATCCTACCTGTACGCATCCTTGAGCAAGATGCCTAACTCCTACCTGCTACACTAGAAGTCACGCTAGTTAACCGTATTATCTAATTATTTCTTCATTGGCTCCTTATTGGCAACGACAGGAAGTGGACAACATCAAGAAGCCTCTGTCTGCCAACACAGAATGAAAAAAACAACCGCCTTGTTGAAAAGCAATATATTTTTATGATTTGTGTGAATGACTTTACTGGTGGTGATGATGATGATGATGATAATAATATTCTTCATCATTGTCGTCATCATAATGATGAGCTGGCAAAACAATCCTCGTGTCAGATAGATTAGCAGAACAATATTTTGTGATGACTTGGCATTGGATAAGTTGTGCTTGGTGTTCCTTTATTTTGTATTAGTGTTTCTCAGATTAACAATTAGAAATTTTCTGCTGTCTAATTACAGTGCCATTATGTAAATAACAGAACAGTAATTCCGAGGAGTTACAGAACATATTGCAAAACATTAGAGAGCATTAACTACAGAAATAAAAACTGATAAGCACACGCAGAGTGAATCTAGAAGAGATAGAAAGGAGCGTGTGGTAGATTTTTTACTTTTGACACTTCTTGACGATCAACCGACCTCGCAGCCTCCCTTTGTGGTGTGTGTGTGTGTGTGAGTGCGTGTACATGCCTGGCAGTGTGTGCATGATTTGTAGCTGCCAATGTATTGTAAAGGTCAACTATCCCATTTCCCCACTGGGGCTTTTGTGGCTGTCCTCCGCTCAGGCAGAGCTTAGAAATCTCCCCGGCGTTTTACAGTGTTGTCGAACCGGCAGGGCTTACCTTGACTTTAATGTGGGTGAGATACACAGCCTGCCTCCCTCCGTTACCAAGGTTAGTGACTGTGGGTTGTGTGCATGTGTGTGTGTGTTTATTCAGGGTGCGTGCCCACCTTGATCCCTAGCCAGCGCAGCTGAGATTATTCCCCCGATTACAGGTCGCAAAGTTTCACCCAGGACTGGCGGACAGAACGGATTGGAGGGGCTTTCGGTTTAGATTGATTTAGTTTTTGTTCAGACTCTATGAATGTCCAGGCCAGAACAATACCAGAGACGATGACGCATGCGACTTCACCTGTGATGGAGGTCTGGTGACTTTAGGGGCACTGCAGATGGCAGGTATACATCCAGATCTCTCTGGTGTACCGCGGGCTGGCGCTGTTGATACAAGGCTGTTGCTAAGATACAGGATAGCAGATGACAGCACAGAGTCATTAGTCAACTGCAAGGGTGCCTACAGGGTGCTATTGTGAAAGCCCTTGGGTTATTACGGGGGAATATTGGTTTTTCAATTTGCATCCTGTCCAGGAGATAGCATAGTCTCCTGTTGTGGCTCTCTTTCTCTTAGCTGTTATTTTCAAAAGCAACGCTTTCAGTCCAACACTCAGCTGTGTTGCCAATGCTATTTTGTTCCCCTCTATTCTGCTACTGGCCTGTTCTGCTGGTCTGTAAGGCTCAGATGCATTAAGATAATCTATCATGGAACTATTCAGTGGCTCCTCAATTGCACTTTAGGGTGCAATTTAGATTAGATCTTTCATTATTTCAGTTTTACAGAAGCAGCACTGCGTTTGTACTGCGGCAGCCCCTGTGAGCTGAACCTACCTGGTGTAACATAAAAGCTGACAATTACTGAATATGCCCTTGAGGATTAATACATTTCTATTGTATCACATCGATCACATCTCATTGCATCGAAACTGTAATTATGTAGGTCTACTTGCTGCAGCAGTAATTGCCTCTGCTCTACTCTATCAGTTATGCATATTTTTTTAGTATATTTAGTATTTTTTTGCATTATAACTTCTAACAACTAACTTCAAACAGTCTAAACTCAGAGGTGAAAGTTATGTGAATTAAGATTTTCTCTGTTTACAGGCTAGACAGATTACACTTCATCTGTAGTACTTCCACTGTGAAAAAGGTCTATTGGCTGGAAAGGGAAAAACAGTGTCTCTGTGAAAAGGGTGACACTGCATATAATACTGTAGTTCCACAGTGGTTTTGATCTCCATTGTCTCATCCAATCACAGAGGGAGATGGTGTACGCCCCCCAGGACTCGCTGCCCAACCGCCGGCTGAGCAACGCGCCCGTTCCCTCTCAGCACGGCCCCTCCTCCGCCTCCCCTCCGCAGGGATCGCCATCCCGGGCCCGCCTACTCTACAGTGGCGGGCGGCCGTCCTCCTACGCCGGGCCCCCCCACCACACGCATTCCCTGCCCCACCCCCACCCCCACCCGCACTCCCACCACTCCTCCCCCCACCACCCCCCACCGCAGCACCTCCACCAGCCCCACCACGGCCAGCCGGGCTTCTGCGCCTCCCCCAGCGCCATCCTGGAGCGGCGGGACGTGAAGCCCGACGAGGAAGTGGGCGGGTCCCGGAGCATGGTGCTGCTCCGCGGGGACGACCGCGGCGGCGGGGGCATCTACGCGGACCCCTACGCCCTGGGCCCGGACGCGGGCCGGCTGAGCCTGGCAGGCCCCCACTCGCCCCTCCCCGCCCGAGCCGACCCTTACGGGTCCCTGTACCGCCGCGGAGGAGGAGGAGGCGGGGGAGGGGCTGGGTCGGTGCGATCCCTCACTTCCTATTCTGCGGCTGCCCTGCAAGGGGAGCTGATGGAGAGTGGCGCCCTCTACAGGCCAGGAGGACCGCTGTATAACGATGCGTACGCTGCTTCTATGCTGGCTATGGGGTTCCGAGTACCACCCCAGTCTTCGCCACAGAAGATGCCCGACATGAGAGACCCCTATGCGGGCACCATGCCAGGCCGGGGATCTCCCGGGAGGCAGAGCTTGCGGAGAGACTCTGTGACCTCCTCTGTGTTCGGGGACAGTCCCAAAGCCAGGGGCCAAGGCCCGGGGCTGGGCCTGGGCTCAGAGCAGCTGTGTCTGATGGCCGGGGAGGGAGGGAGCGCAGGAGCCTTCAGCTCACCTCTGCATGGTGGCGAGACAGAAACCAGGTAGGGCAATCTGTCCACAATGCTTTGTTTCTTTGTTTATCTTTTACTTCTGCATGTTCTTTCAGTGTTTACAGTACACTGTAATTTAGTAGCACTATAATTAAAGTACTTTATTGTACTGGAAGTAGCACTATAATTAAGTACTCTCCCTCAAGTACAGCCAGTTATGAGAATTACTTAACTACATTTACATTTACAACAATTGATAATAGGTTATACAAGCACTCTAAACCAGTTTTAAGAATTACTGCGTTTAAAACAATCATTAATCTATAGTTATACAAACACTAGTTTTAAGCCGGAAAAAGTGGATGATAGCTTAAATGTGTGCTAACTGTAGGCTGTAATGTGCATGTAGCTGCTGTTTACAGCATGCTACATTTCCTAACGCATCTCTCCAGGGAGCGCATGGAGGCGATGGAGAAACAGATAGCCAGTCTGACTGGTTTACTACAGAGTGTACTCAGCAGGGGACCGGACACAGACAGCCAGTAAGACACAAGACACACACACACACACACACACACACACACACACACACACACACACACACCATCCATCAGTGGCCTTGTGCCAGCAGGTCATGTGTTCAGGGTCTGAGTACTTCAGCTCTGTCTCTTCTAGGGAGAAGATTGAGACAGCCAGTGACTGCTCAGGAACTGACAGTAAGTGCTCGCCACAAGAAAAAAAGATAAAACGTCTTTGCAGTTTCTTTCTCCTCCATGAGCACAGTTCATTACACAGAGCTGCTTTTTTTTTTTTTACACATTTTTTAAAGCGATTTAAAGCACATGCGATTAGTGTCTCTCACTTTTGCAAGCTTCTTCGTGAGTGTGAGCTTCTGCTGCTGTGTAACCGGTGCCCATACTTCTTGTTTTAGCTGGACGCTCAAAAAAAAAGAAAGGTATCTATGTGTTTCTGACCTGTCTGGTATGTGTTCCTTCCTCTAACCCTCTGTGTTGTATCTTGTCACCCTGAAGGACTTTCTTCCCTCCCTGTTGGTGTCCTTCAAATGCCCTTGTGGTGTATTTCCTTGCAGTGGGGAAACCACTGGAGTCACATTAAAAGACAAACAACAAATTAATGTCTCAACGTGGTTTTCCTGGCGTTCATTATTTTCTCATAATCCAGATTTATAGAAATAGTAAAAACTGGTACAGTTACACACATCTATCTGGTTACATTGTAGAATACTCATTCTACTAGTATCAGTTAAGTTACACACATTTCCTCTATCTTTTATGATGTTGACTGTGAGACCTCATATCTTTACCAGCCGGTCAAGGCTAGGTTGACTCACACTGTGATCAGTGGATAGGCGGTGTGCTTGCATCTTCCCATTTATTCATCTAAAACTGTGTGGCAGAAGCAGCATTTGGCCAAGGATTACTACGTCATTTCAGAGGCACTTCCCCGCTGTGCTGTTTTACATGCCTTTCCAAGGCTCAGGCTTGGATTAGGTCCAGTCAAACCTACATGTGTTGAGTTTCTTGACACATCACAGCACCTCAGATATACTACACCTCTCGGTTTCCTAGATTTGTACTTTATCCTTCTAATGGATAGTCTACATTGACTAAAGGATGAATTTATTTAATATCCAGTCATCCAGTGTTTGTCAGTTTATGGGACAATTGTAGGGTAGACACAAGTAATCATATTTAACTTTCTGTACATTATAAAGTTGACCATAGTTATTAACAAACGAACGAAAAACAACTTTTGGTGGTGACAGAAAATTCAAAGGAATCTTAAAGGTACACTCCTGAATTCTTGCCTGGACTTGCTTGGAGTGCTAAGTAGTTTGCACTCCTCTCTACTCGCTAGGTACACACCATTCTCTACCCCTCCCCCTACAGCCGCACAAGCTTTAATGAACAACTGTTTTAAAATATAAACCGTCAGCTGGGGAAGAAATGTGGGGTTCTGAGCGGGGCTCTCACCCAATTGAGGAGTCTACCTTTAAGTTGGATGCCCACTGCTCCTCTGTGTGCTGACATATTAAAAATGTTCAACTAAAATAAAATATATAATTTTCTCAGCAACACGGTTAGCCTCTTGGTGGTTTTCAATCTGCTGAAGCTAGTGGTTTATATAGTGATTTCCTGTAATGCAGGAGAACTCACTTTACAGTATGTGTTTGAGGCGTGGATTTGATCCTGGATTGAAAGTAGAGGGCTTGCAGTATAATCTACAAAGACGCTGTCTGCTTTTGATTATAGTCTCCTAGATTTCGTCTCTTTGTCCTGTTCTGCATGGTGTTTGTGGCTCAGCACCCTAATTGCTGTCACAAAGCTGAGCATTGCCATTCATTATCATTTCAATGGATACGTGATGTTTTTCTTATTTTAGAAACATCCATAGAAACACCCTCATCTTCCTCACCCACTCAATTCTTGGATGTACTAAGAATACTGCTATGACTACCATTTTTTCATGTCCCGGCAGCCTTCCGGGTGTTTCTCATGGTTAAACCTATGTGGATTCCCTACCCCTGAACAGATAGAACTTGTCCTGGACTGTTGATAAAGAGTCTTTACAACCCTAAAGGCAGAACAGTCTATATGTTGAAGGACGACCCTGACTAATTGCATTGCAAGATATACAACATTTACGACGCTTGATACCACTGAATCAATAAATAATCAATTGACAATTTATGAAAATTATTGGAAATATTCTTCTTGTCATCTGTCGCCCTCTAAAGGAATGTTGCACCATACATGGACCTGATATGAATTCAGTACCTTGCTCAAGCATTTCTGCAGGGTTGACAGTTGAGATCAAACATGAGACCCTCTGGTTCTCACTACTGACCCATGCTGCCTTAGAGCATACAACTTGGCTTGTAATCTCTTTTCCTTTCCACCATCCCCCAGAGTAGTCACACAGTAAAACGCAGGCTTCTCTGCCAGTCTGGGGCAATTTCTGTCATTCCCGTTAAAAACAACATCAAACCAAACTAATGGAAGAGCCGCTGAATTGAAATGCTGTTTTGTGATGGGCAGCTCTGACACCGTCGGCTCCCCTGGCCCTCATGCCGCCCCCACCGTCGGGAGCCAGCCAGCCAATCACAGTGTCCCGTCTGCAGATGCAGCTGCACCTACAAGGCCTCCAGCAGAGCACCATTGCGCTGCGTAAGCAGCTCTCCCAGTTGCGCGACATACAGGTGTGTTTGTCATTTTGGAGGGAAATATGCAGGTACAGATTGGACTTTCAAACTTTCAGACCATTAATTTGCTACCAGAAATCAAATTTTTCACAGTTTATGTTTGCACAGTACCAGTCAAAAGTTTGGCCACATTTTCCGATTCAAGGGAATTATTACAATTATTATTGCGGTATACAGACACCAAAAATACTATGATGAATAGTAATGTGATTAGCATAAGACACCCTCTGTGCAGTATGCAAACGAACATGTGCGGTTCAAGTCTGTATGTGTACATGCTTGCATGCAGGTATAACACTGAAAGTAATTTTAGCTGACTTACGTGTGGTCTGTGATCTGACACGTCCTAGTTGGAGAACCAGGACTCAGTCTTGTCCCTGCTGAGGCAAACAGAATCTGAGCTGAGCATTATGATGCTGGAGGCTATGCGCACCCAGGAGGACCCGCTACAGAGACAGCGCCTCCTGGTGGAGGAGGAGAGACTCAAGTACCTCAACCAGGAAGAGCTACTCATTCAGCAACTGCAGTGAGTCCACAGTCAGAATTGCATAATAGCTACTAGGGTGACATCTGACTGAGAGCATATGCATGTTTGCCATACAGACAGTGCTCTATCACTAAATGCATTTAGGCACGTGAATTAGGATTGCAGTGGCTATCAGGAGATAGAAACAGGTAGAGTTAATCTTCAAATATCTAACTTTAGAATCTACATGGAGGTTTTTGGAGATTTTGATATTTTAAAGTTGATCATTGTGGGCTTGTGGTTCATTTTCACAAGACAAGATTTCAACAGACACTCTCTACAGCTTGGAAATGTTAGCAGGGAGCCATCTTAGGGATCTAGCTTGATCTGCCAGGTTGGGGGTGGAGAGATGTTAACCGTTGACCCGGTCCCCACCAGTGACCTGGAGAAGTCGGTGGAGGAGCTTCAGAGGAACTCATCGGTCAACCACGGCCTGGTGACTGAGCAGGAGGTGGAGCAGAAGAGCAAGGAGCTGAGGAGGCTTGGAGAGACGCTCACCGAGCTCAAGAGTAAGTAGGCTATTCTTGGAGTACCGAACCCTGTTTAAAAAATATGAAGAACAGTTCTGTTCCTTTGTATATCCCTGGCAGTGTTTGTCATAGTGTCTTTTATATAAACCTGAAAGCGAATATACTTTGTTGTTTCTGACTATACAGGAAATAAAGATGCTCAACTTCAACTTGATAGACTTGATTTTCAGACTCGGAGGTCATTTTTACCCTTTCCCTGGAAAACTGTTGAAAAAAACACAGTGGAATTGCTATAACTAGTTTCTACAGAGGGGAAGTGCCGTAGTCCAGAGGGGCAAAAACACCGGGAGGCCAATTAATTCTCTGAAATATCACAGATTAATATTCATGAATATTCTGTCACTTTAATTGATATGCATGATATGCATGGAGTCTCAGTCTCAGTTTGAGCCTTCTGTCTATTTGTTTCTTTGACCTGTATACCCTTACCGTCAGTCATAAATATGTAGATATTCATGTCAGCAGACCGAGCAGACTTCATTGTAACACACTGTGCACCAATCACTCGTGGCTTGGTGACAAATGGAACGCTATGCTGGGAAGGAGTATTTAACAAGTTTTCATCAGCGATGCGTGCCTAATAGGGTACTGCAGTGTCACACAACAGGCTTCAAGGTTGTTCCACTATACGGCAGAGGGGCCATCCAGCAGAGGGCGGTCCAGTGTACACGCACACACACACACACAGTAGACAATTCCGCATATTTTGACGGACAAGAATATCTCTGTGCTTTTAATAGTGCTGTAGATTCATGCACATCCATATACTGTATGTAGACATTATATATATTTATACCCACCCACATACATTTATGCTCTTAACGGCACATGGTGGTGTTTTGTCATTCATTTAGCCTCTCATCTTTCTAATCTGCCCCTCTATGACAGGAAAATCCAATTTCCTCTAAGAAATATGACCGTAACAGCATCATGTCCCCCTTTTGTCTTTCCTGCCATAATCTCTTCTCCCTTCCATCCTTTCTCTCTCTCTCTCTCTCTCTCTCTCTCTCTCTCTCTCTCTCTCTCTCTCTCTCTCTCTCTCTCTCTCTCTCTCCCTCCATCTCTCTCTCCATTGCTCTCGCCTGCTGTCCAACTGTCTCCTTAAACCTCCCTCATTATCTCTATACCTTCTTTGCTTTTCCATACGCCATTTATCATGACGTCATCCCCTCCCTTGGCCTGCACACTTATCTCTGTCATTTCTTTTTTTTATATCGCTGCCAGTGTTTATCATAGTGTCTTTAAATAGACCTGAAATCTAATATACCTCATAGTATCTGACTAAACAGGAAAAAACTTGATTTAATTGTTTCGTTGTCATCCTTTTCCTTCTGCCGGTTGTTCCACTACAGTGTGTGTGGATTTGGCAGGGGGCATAAACTACTCCAACATCCAGCGTACACACGCACGCACGCACGCACGCACGCACGCACGCACGCACGCACGCACGCACACACACGGGGGGAGGGGGGGGGGGCAAAACTATAATTATATAATCCCGTTCAAAATGCT
>JAODLI010010599.1:16889-49233 GCA_027575585.1 Percopsis omiscomaycus | reverse complement strand
ACATATACATACATACTGTACATACATACATATACATACATACTGTACATACATACATATATATACATACATACATATATACATACATATACATACATACTGTACATACATACATATACATACATACTGTACATACATACATATATATACATACATACATACATACATACTGTACATACATACATATACATACATACTGTACATATACATACTGTACATATACATACATACATACATACATACATACATACTGTACATATACATACATACTGTACATATACATACATACTGTACATACATACATATACATACATACTGTCCATACATACCCGCTCAATTAACAATGACATTTATTTAGCATTGGCGCGAACCCCCACTTTCCAATTTTAAGGTGCAATATGGGATAGATAGATAGAAGAAAAACCCATAAAGCGAGTGGCGCCACCTGGGGAGAGGCGTGTTAGAACCCAACGCCAGTGGGACATGAAGCCCCCTTGTCCATAAATGACACCCAGACAGGCCTAAGCGAGCCCTGCCATTATGATTATTCCCGCAGGCATGTCAGTGATGGCTGTCACCGGGCCTTTTGTCCGCAGTCACAGGGCAGCGCGCGCGCTACCATAAGCACTCCGCGGTGCGCCTACACGTTGCCTTGGTAACCTATTACAGTCACACAACATACAGTACTTCCCAATGCCAGGATTGACATCCTATAATAAGCTCCCCGTGAATGGGATGCAGCGGGGAGGCTGTATAGAGGTCTGTGGGGCTGTCAAGCGTAAATACAAGGGATTCATGTTCCTTTTCAACAAGGAGGCTAGACCCAACAGAGCAAATGCCTTTAAGGAACACAGCATTTCTTGGATAACACAAAAAATGGCTTAACAGCATCAAAATATTGAAGTTGTATCATCTTACTTGGATTTAATAGTAGCATGTAGTCAAAATGCAGCGTTTGGGGATTAGAGTGAGTGGAAGGTCATTCTGAGACAGGCGTCACTCATTATTATTGTCCACCCTTTAAAAACGGTCATGGTCCGCTTGAATCAAAAGGCTTTTATTGAGATGGACCTGATAATAGGATGAACTGGCACAGCCCCATCCTGCTTTCACCCACACCAAAGACAGACAGGATCAGACAGGATCATTTTGTCAAATGATTCTGGGATGGATCATGAAAGGCACTGTAGCCAATCCGGACAACCACACCCCCTGGTGTTGTTTCTGGTATTTTAGTATACCTTCTTCTGGTCACTAGCTAGTGGTAAGGACATGAAGCATACACATTGAAGGAGCTAAACGAGATAGTTCTCTAAGATAAAACACGGAAATATAATATTTTACTGGTCTTTCTTGATTTATGATATTTGAAACTCCACAGACAACAGTAGATTATATTTACTGTGGGCCAGTTTAAGTATTAAGAGTAACAGTAACGGTAACAGCCACATGAAGCATTTGTTTTGTGGTTCATTTCTTATCAGAATGTGGACTTCTCATATCATCGACCCCAGTGAACGGCATCACTCAATGGATTATGGGAAGTGAGGCGAACACTTGATGGCGTTATCCCAGGCCGGTCTTCCACTCACTTCCTGCCATGTGTTTTGAAGTCAAGTGTGAAGAAGAAAAAAAAAAAAAAAAAAACTCACAAAAGTCAAGGTGTCACCACTAACACCACTTCAGGTGACACATGACAGCTGTCCAATTACAGCATTCCTTCCCATAGTGCTTACAGTTCAGTCATTCTTTCCCTGCCACTTACTGTACGCACACACACACACACACACACACACACACGCAATGGCTAAGGGCCTCTATAAAAAGCTTTGTCACACTGCTGCTACTGGTCCCAGGACTGTATTTTAATTTAATTTGGGAAAGTGTGTGTGTGTGTGTGTGTGTGTGTGTGTGTGTGTGTGTGTGTGTGTGTGTGTGTGTGTGTGTGTGGGTGGGGGGGGTGCTGAGTGCTGACTCAATAGTAACCGCCCCTGGCAGCAGCCCATATGGCCCGTTAATAAACAACAGGATTCGAGAGACTAGAAAAGGTCAGCTTACTAAACAGGGACCCTTCTTCAACCGCTACACTCCGCTGAAAACAGTGGAGACAGACGTTCCCTTCAAACACAACAGGAGCTCATAAAGCATTTAGCTTATAAGCTAATCATTGAGCATGACGCTGGAAAACCAGTCCCTTTCTCTGAGAATTGTCTCAGATTCTGATTCGGAGGTCTCTGGGTCTCTGAGATCTATTAGAGGCCCTCAGAGACCCGTGGGGCAGAGTGGCACGCCAGCCAGTGGAGAGACACGCGTCTGCGTTCTCACGCAGCACTGGCAGCGATGTAGCGGCCATGATATGGAAGTGCTAAGACAGCCATGAAAAAGGATTAGAATAACAATGTTCTGTCAGGCAGGACGTTTCATAACAAAAGGCCTCGGCCGTTCCGGAGACTTACATAACCACTGGGAGGGCGGACATTAGTATTTAAAGACACACTCTTGTTCTAGTGCCCCCCCCCCCACCCCGGAACCCGACATTTCTGTGCCCTTTTAATTTTAATGTTTGAAATACAACTGCTAATTTCTGGGGGGGGGGGGGGGTATACAAAGGCCTGTTAACACTGTTGGGGGAGGGGTAGAGGAGAGTGCCGGCCACACAGCATCCGGTTGTGGGAGTTTCAACCGCAAGGGCAATGCCACGAATCGAGGCGTGCCCCTTCAATCTAATTTAATGCGAGGGCAACAGGCTAAGACGTTGCGGTGCTCTGCCGGCACCGCATCTTGAGCGACTGAAACCAACACAACAGCCACTGTCGGGTCCTGTTGGCTCCGAGGGCGTAACAGCTGCACACAAAAGCCCTCCAAGCCCTCTTGCTGAAGTGAAGAGGCTTCATTATCAATACCCTGATTAGGGTTACGGCGGCAGCCTTGTGCTAATCAACAATAAGAACACTCGAGCTGCAAATGCATGTGCTCTATTATGATTTTGCGGGATAATAATCACAGGATTGCAGAGTGGCTTTGATTTCTATCCAAATAAACACGGTTAAGAAGAAAAGGGATGCTGCATCTGCCCTTCATTTGCCTTTTAAAAAAGGAGACGCCTCTAAGAAACAAAAATGTACAATTGATGGTGAGATGGGAAGGATTGCTGTCTGCATTTGTGTGTGTGTGTGTTTGTGTGTGTGTGTGTGTTCGTAAATGCTGTGCACCGGGATGGAAGGAGAACAGAGAATAGAGTCATCATATTTACAGACATGTAAATATGTCCCCCCCTTCTCAATATCGCATCTGCAAAAATCCCAAACCAGAGCCTCCATTGCAGGCAGGTTGTACAAAATATGAATGGCCACTTTACATAACAATAGACGAAGGCCTGGCCATGGAGTCTTGCATGACAATGAAGCATGTCTCTACACATAATCACAAGCCTTTGCTTCCACTGCGGATACGCCATTTCCCAAGTGCATCTACGTGCAGCTGTCACTGGAGTCAGCCGAGGCCCTTTTGTCAGCCTTGGGAAAATATGAAGCTAATGCAGTCTTGCGGTCCCGCTACTGTTCCCCTTCTTGATCCCCCGAAGGGGATCTAGATGCTGAAAGTTGCAAGCTGCTTTTACAGGGGACTGGCTTGCAGTTTTTGGGGACTGGCTTTGATCAAAAGCTGGGTCCAGAGAAGCGGGGAGCCAGTTGGGAAGGGGACCGGGTTGGGTATGTGAAAGGAAGGGCTCTTTTTTATTTTTTATAAATGGACTAGATGGGGCCGCAGAGCTGCGGTGACAGTTGGGGAGGACAAGCTTGTCCTTGAGATCCATTGTTCTGGGATGACAGTGGGTTCTCATCTGGGGGCCAATTTCTCCTTCAGTCAATGGACAAGGTTCAGTGACCATAACAAAGGCTCATATCACAATACAGTCCTCCTATAGGACCCGGTGCCAAGTTTTCCCATGCTGCCTCTGGTCAAGATGAGTCCAATCCCGTCGTGAGCCTGGTTTAACACTATCAGGGTTAGGGGTCCCTTTCCCATTGGGGCTACTAATGCTAAAAATGAGGGCCGTCATAGTGCTTTAATGTGCCATGCACCAATAGAAGTGTCAAGCTAATATCAGGTGTAATATTGTGGCTAATCTTCAATGTACTTATTTTGATCCTCTTGTATTAAGCGGTTTCTCCAAAATAGAGGAATTGTGAAATGTTTAAGAGGTAAATCAAGTCCTGCCATGCAATTTCCACATTAGTGTTTAATTTCCCCACACAAACAGGCGCTAAACTCATTATTCATAATATATATCCGCTAACCTCACACAGTCATTTTTATGTTTTATGAAGTGACTTGTGAATTAATGTATCAATTATGCAGCATTTTACTAATGTGGAGCATTAAATAACAGACCCGCCTTTAAAGTGGCAAATATATTTGTAAACATTTAGATTAAAACTATGAAGCAGCAGTGGTGTGGACAAAATTAATAAAAAATAGCTTAACAAGCAAACTGTTAAGCTAGCTTGTTAAGATTTTACATTTACATTTGGTGACAGACTAATAATAAATCATGTGGCAACATTCATTACACACCTTTCTCTCTACTAAAAAAAAAAAAAAAAAAAGCATCTTTGTCCGTCTGTCTGACCATTTATTTTACTCTGCCAGTCTAATAACAGGTTTGTCTCTATGATGGTCCGCCTATTCGTCTTCCTTTTATGGTCTTCCTTTTATGCCCGCCTGTGCGTCTGACACACTATTTATATTTCTCTGTAGGTGTGGATTAATGTCATCCTTGCAGACAGGTCCGCCAGCCTGTTGAGTTACCAAGCCATTATGAGGTGAAACTGGTCCAGGATGTTTGGTGGAGCACAGAGAATTCCTGATGCATGACCCTTGGACCTGGGCTGGGCGGACCAGCTGTCACTCTGCCAGTTCATTGTTTAGCTGTAAGCGTGTGTCAGAGGGTGATGACATCTACTCTGCACTGTATGGAGCCACGGTGAGGAGGTGATTTACTGGATTAGCAACACTTCCCCTGTCACCAAAGGCCCTGACTAGCACACGACCGGGGCAGATTATCAGACTGTTGTCAGCAGATCAGGGAATCTGGTCAAAAAGCGAATGCTTTAACCGGAATACTTTGCTGGACCTAGCTGTAGTCAGTTAGCGTCCAGTGTTTCCCCACAGGATTTTGAGAGACTATGGTGGGTGTACCCCGGACCCTCTAGGGGGGTCCCCCGGAAGAAAATGTACATTTAAAAAAAGGTAAATGCATCAATATGGTGCACTTTGAGAGCAAAATTAAGAGGCTAGATCAATGAAGAATATTGTGCTCTTGTAATGGTTATTGACATATTGAGCAATATGTGTTATTAATATGAAAATAAAATATTTAATATAAAATAAATACAAAATTGAATAATCTAAAATGTGTGCATTGTGAAGGGGCCTAGAAGAACAGATAAATGTTACTTTCATGTCTCTGGGCCATACCGTATTTGAGCTATTGACCAATTTGTGTTGATATGAATACACAAAAAACGGTGTGCATTGTGAAGGGGCATTCGACGAGTAAAACAAAGTTGGTTTCATGGCTCTAGGCCTTATGGATCTCGAGCTATTACAAAATAGCCTCCGTAGTATTGGTTTACTTAGACGAGCGCTGCTGCAGTCCGCTCGTCAGTGCTGAATATCGGCAGGCAAATCTGCCGATATCTGTTAAATATCCAATATCTTTCCAACTTCACCTCGGCAGTGGATAACCTTAAGTTAACGGTTACTTACCTCAAACAATGTGTCCTCAATAAAAGAAAATGTAGCAGCCACTGTCTATGCCAATGTATAAGTGCATAGACAGTGTGTGTTAGTAGCCTACTTCACAATCAATGTGGTGCGTGCAGATAAAACCGGAACTCCGCCGGCTGTGTGCTACGAAAGCTGCGAAAGCTGCGAAGTTCGGTTCACTATGGGAGTGTATTGGATGAAGGATTGGTTCTAGAAAGGTAATTGTACCATCGTCATGGGGCACACCAGGAGACATGAAGATCGACTGAATGTTTATTGGTTCATCAAGGTTTGACAAACAACTGATATGAGTGGAACATACACGCACAGGTTTTTCTATCAGAAAGAAATCAAACATATGATTAGAAACTAAATTATGTCCATCTCATGGATAGAAATATATATACCAAACTAAGTTTACAAGCTAACATTGACATAGGATAAAACTAAAGGAAAATAATCTCGTGTTACCGGAACTGCCGCCCCATATGAGTCAGAGAGTGAGTGGAAGGGAGTGCAGTCCCTAAATATGATCAGGTGAACTCAATCAGGTTGAGGAGGGGTGAAAGGTGAAAGCACGGGCCAATCAGTGATGAGAAATGAAGAGAGAGGAAGTGAGGTAAAGGAAGTGAGGTAGGTTACGGTAGTGAGGAAAGAAAAATAGTAGGGAATTGGAGATCTTTACTACAGGGAGAATAAATTGGACTGTGGCGGGCCGCCATAGTTTAGATAATTAATGGGAAACACCGACGTCCCTGTACAATAAAGTTTAGATTCTAAAAAGCCCCTAGATGGCCTTATATTTCCTCAGAAATCCATTTGTTGAAATAAATAAAGCATAATCCTCTTTAGACGGACCAAACATTGGAAATCTGTCACTTGAGCAGTTACATAAATAGTTGGCTTTCAGTGAAAGTCATACCACATGAGTAATGAAGAACATGCCTTCTGCGGGCTGTGTTTATGACTGAGGCCGGTTTTAATTAATACAAGTCTTCTAATGACTTTGTTCACACAGTCAAACCCAACCCAATGTTGACACCGACACTTGTAACTTGAAACCAAAGAGTAAACCAAGGCTGGAATGCTTTGTGAAGCTTGGGAGATGGTGCCAAACCCTGAAGGCCAACTCAACCATGTAAAAAATAAATGCACTTGAACCGGAGCAGTGACACTGCTACGGATTTTCACAAAATCGACTCCTCTGCATATTCAAATATACAGGGGGTTGGTTTAGGCATAGCATTGGCAAAAAGATTGTCATTTTTAAACCAAACAGAGATGAAAGATATCTACCGATTCACTTTGGTCTAAAAAAAGTACACATGCTAACACATGCATATACAGTATATTAGCACGTGTTATCTCTAGAATAATTTATGAATGATTCATTTGTGACTGCACAGCAGCGTAGCAGTTTGTCTCAGTGTGGCAACGCCTGATAACAGGTCTGAATAGAACAATTAAACCAACATGTGCAGAGGTCAAAAAGCAGCAATTAGCCCAGGGACCTATGACCTCTTGCACAGAGCATGTCCGGACTCATCAGCTAATAATCAGCAGACGTGTTTGACGGGTTAGCAGCAGCAAGTTTTGACGGAACTACTGTGGTCAACTTAACTTTCTGTAATTTAAACCATGTGAACAAAAAATCTATTTGTCGTACTGGGGTTTATATATAGTATGCGGTTATTGTAATGAACATGTGAATCAAAGGAATATATTACGAACAGCGTTCCGCCTATCACCTAGGCTCTATCTTAGATTAAAAACGAATTAAACACATAAAATCAAAAGACCTTGAAGTCAAATGTCATTTGGTAAAAAATTAAAATAGCACCTGTTACTGGAGCTTTCTACCAGCACACTTGGCACAATCAGAATTACTCCTGGCGGCTAAAGGGCCACACTGTGCACCCACATGTGGGAGCGCACGCACAAACATACACACCCGGTCTGACAAACACCTTTTCTCACAGAGTAACGTTTATTGTCGGAGCACGATGGAACCCATAAATATTTCATACATGCTGCTAATATTAAAAGGTGGCAAAGTAACCACACAAGACGAGAGCAAACCTTTGAAATGCCTGCGGCGTATTTATAAAACACCATGTGCTATTCACTGAATTTGTGTGTGTGTGTGTGTGTGTGTGTGTGTGTGCGTGTGTGTGTGTGTGTGTGTGTGTGTGTGTGTGTGTGTGTGGTATGTCTGAGGAATGTACTAACTATCGAGTAATTAGGGTTCAGATGCAGGTATTCAGAGCCGCGGGGAGGCTAGAGAGAGAGCGAGACAGACACTGTGGGCTTATTACGACATCTAGCCCTGCCAGGCACAGCCACTACAAAAGCACTCAGGTAGTGACACATCAACGTGAGTGTGGTCTCCATGATCAAAGCTTTCAGCGTGGCCCTGCCCTGATGCCTTGGAAATGGACCAATTAGGGATGGAGGGCTGGAGAGAGGGCTTGTTTTTGCTGCGTTCCGTATACCTAGCTGGCAGCTGCCTCAGACAAGGCAATTATACACACTCACCGTCTGTTGCTGTAGCACTAATACGCACCGCCATCATGCCTCACTCATCTCTCCTCACCTCACATTAGAGCTCTTAAACACAGTCCAAGAGACTCCAGGCCACACACAAGTGCTGTAGGTCTCTAGCTTCATGTAGGGGAATTACATTTGGTGGCACCTAATGGCTATTTAACCCCGGCAAACGACCCACGCAGAAATAATGCCCAAAGTTGCAGCTAACTAAAGACTAAGATCCAGCACATAGCGCTGACTTCCTCCTTGTGATTTATGGAGCCCAGCTCAACCCCCCTGTTCTACAAGGAACGACCTCGTTACTCGCTTCTAACAACATCTTCATAGGAAAGTCTGCTTTCCCCCCCCCCCATCACTTTGACAATGAGAGCCTGGGGACTCAGGGAGCAGGGCTTAAAAACACTGGCTAGAATGTGCTTTGTCATGTTGTTTTAACAGGAGGCTTGGGCTAGGGAAAAACGAGGCAGTTCAGCAATCATTTACAGTTTTCCATTTGTGTATCTGTGCTCCGCGAAGCCATCTACTGCGTATGTACCCAACAGGAAAAGACACACGGGTGTACATTCAGACCCATAAATGTCATTACTAATGTATGGCGTGACCTCTAAAAGATCTCCTTCCTCAAGGACACAGAGCTGTTTTGAGCACACCGCATTATAATTTCCATAAATAACACCATGCAGAAGTGGTTATTGCCGTGGCAATTTTCAAAGTCAACGGAACGAGAACGCATTCCTCTTAGCATTCCAGGAGAATACTATAATCTCAACCTCTAACATTACCAGTGACTCCTGAGAAACCCTTTTCAATCACATACTGTACCACGACGATCTTTAAATACCCCACTGCGTGTCTCCATGGCAATGTAGCCCTGGGCCTTGTATGAACTCTTGCTAGAACTACCGGTCCACTAGGACAGGAATGACCACCCAAAGAGAAATAGCATAAGACCAATCCTTTAGATAACAACAGGTTGTCAATTTGAACTGTACTGTTATGATCCCTTGTTTGAAATACTAATCGTGAACATATTTTATC
The DNA here is from genome assembly GCA_027575585.1 of Percopsis omiscomaycus. Lineage (NCBI taxonomy): Eukaryota > Metazoa > Chordata > Actinopteri > Percopsiformes > Percopsidae > Percopsis > Percopsis omiscomaycus. The sequence continues at coordinate 39,879 of JAODLI010010599.1, read as the reverse complement.
ATCGAGACAATATTTTAATAATCAGGTACTGTGTAATCACTGTACATGAGCGATTTTGTGTGACTCCGTCCTCAAGGAAAGAATGACAACTGAGTTTTTGCAACAACTGAGAAGTTTTGTTGCGTTTTGGCCTTGCGTCCACACGACACCGGCGTTTTCGGGGCCTGAAAACACAGACTTTTAAAAACGGGTTCCAGAGTGGAGACTTTTGAAAACGCAACCCTTTTGTCGTCGTGTGGACAGGAAAAAACTGAGCTTTTATAAAACGATGACGACGCGGCCCCACCTCCCACATGGCTATTTACATTTTCAACCTGCACCAGAAGAAACAACAACAATGGCGGACTATCGAGCGGTGTTTGTGCTGCAGGCTCTGCTTGGTTTATTAACGCTCTCGCAAACGAAATCTGGAATGGTTGTCATCGTGATAGTGATCGGCGGAGGCGCATTATACATGCACCAAATTATATTCAATCCGCCTCTCTGTCAGTAGGAAGGTCTTTAATTCAAACACAATGGTATTACAGAGCCGTTTTCCGTGAGGACGGGGCCTGTGTGTACATGTGGGGCCTGGCGCTGATTTGCACTTGCGGTTGCAGCCTGGATCCTGACACCGACAGATGCTCAGTCCTGTTCCCTTGTCACTCTCCATCGGGGGGCATTTGACTTCTTTATTTTCCCTCCGTCTCCACAGTTCAAAGAGGACAGAGGGGTCATTTTACATGCGTGTAACTGTTGCCCTAGCTCTCCTTGTAGCAGCAACATTTATTCGGCCTGGTAAACGCGGTTATTGGGTGAGGCCTGGCTGAATGCGACTATAGAGGCAGAGAGGCAAAGGTGGCAGAGGAAATTTGCAAAAAATCTGCTCTCTGCTGCTAGCGTGCACGTGAATGTAAAGCCTCTGATACAAAAACACTGAGGTGATTTTGACTAAAAAATGTAATCTGTGCGTCAATCCAACTAGATCATTTCCATTCATGGGCTTTTCTGAGGCTCTGTAAAAAGATGGGATAAACCTGGAAATCACGAGGAACGAGAACAGCTGTGTGATGTCTTTACCTTTGCGTCGAACACAAATTTTCTGAATAAATAAGAATTCAGGAAGACACATTGCCAAATCTGTAGTGTATGCCAAATATAGCCTCCTCAATTGCATTGCCTCTTCAGCTTACGGTTTATGTTTTGAAACACAAACTGTAGTGAGAGATGTGATCCTATGAGCACTGTATGGGGAGGAGTAGGGAGCAGTGAGCACTTTCACCACAAATCTGTAATTCACTCAAATATATATAATTTTCAGCAAATTAGTCCAAACTGCTACATATTACTCCAAACAGCACATTGTATTGATAACCCAGGCAAGAGTCATTGCTGATATGTATGTGTTCAGGCAGGCTGTCTACGACCTGTTGAGGTCGTTGGACCAGAATAGCTTTGATAATGCATCTCTCGTGAATCTGTGTCATCAGGAGAGTCTCTATAGAGCTTTGTGGAAAATGTAATGGTACCGCTGACTATATAGCCTGCTTTATTTAAAGCTGTTGCCATAACTGTATAAGTGTAAGTGAAAGCGATACGGATATAACTCACATGTGTTTTTTAAATATACATCTCCAAAGGCCGTAGTGGTGTTAATACTGCCAAGAAGGTAGGTTCAGATTTTCAACATGAAAAAGGACGTACCTAAACGTCTAAATATTATATTTATATTAAATATTATAAATCTGGCCAGTGCGAAAGGTCAGTGTCTACTCTTCCATGTCCAAAGAACCAAAAAAATGCAGTTTAAGAGCTATTTGGTCACGTGAGAAACAGCACCGTACTGTAGGAGCAAGCCAGCGCAGCTAACCCCTTCCCTCCAAAAATGAGAAGGCCAGCTGCAAACAGCAGAAGCGCTTGTTTCCCACATTTGCACAGTCTCCCTGGAGAAAGGTGGTCAACTCTGTTCGTCCGCAGAAGAGACAGACGCACTCTCTCACATTTACGCAGAGCGGAAATCCACCCAGAGAAGGAATATCACTTTGCAGTGATAACGTGACGATGATCATTGAGAAAATACTTCACCCTCTTTATTTTCCAAGAGACAGTGTTTTGGATTTGAAAATGGGAAGAAGGTATATTTCATCTTGTGTGAATTATTTCACAAAACCGTTCAGACAGCTGGGAAAGTGCTCATGCGTCCAAACTGGGTTGCGCTCCAAAGGCAGCGTGGTGGGAGTGGGGGAGTGGGGGGGGGGTCGTATACGAAATGTAAATTTGACCTTACAATAGTGTGGTCCAACACCCATTGGGACCCAGAGGGGTGTGAGGTCCATTTCTTCTTGTCAGCTGAGATAACTGTCAAAGCACGGACTTGTGTTTTTGGTCTTGCCAGTCAAAAATGTTGGGTTAAAGAGCAGAGCTCAGGGTTTTTTTTTTTGTAACCACGCATAGCTTAGCACATGGTTTAAGAAGGACCTAAACAAAGCTCTTTATCTTGTGATGATAAACAGCAACTTCACATCCTAATTGACTCTCTCAGTCTCTTCGCTTTTATGACTTCCCATTTATGAGCCCTTGATTGTGCTTTAAAGTGCCCGTTGATAAGCACTAAGCAAACAGAGCTTTCAGCAGAAACCATGGAAAACTCTCAATTGTAAAAGTGGTTCCTCCCTCCTTATGGCAACATGCCAGACATGCAGCATGGGAGGGAAAAAAAGGACATTGAAGGAAATGTACTCTTAAATTAAAAGGCTTTTCACCAGACTACAAAAAAAAAAAGCTGTTCATTACAAGAAAACTGAGGTACAAGGATTCAAAATTGTTTGTGCATTCCCTTTTTTTTATTTTATAACAAGAACATGCAGAGGGAAAATATATAAGTGTACTGCGTACATAACACATTCCATGACAACAGCTCTCAAAAGGTGGTAAACTGTTTATTCTTTAAATAAATCGCCATGATTATTTTTACCAGTAGTGGACTGGGACTATATGTTCTAGTACTATGAAGGCTTGGGGAATACTGAAGCAGGTAGAAGAAACACATTAATTGAATTCCAACCCCTGGGTAAATGACTGGGTTCTATTTTGGAATCGTACACTTATCAGCAAAATTCAGGAAATGAAGTAGCCAATCCCTTTCTCCACACAAATTCTTGCGATTATCCCGACCCTGAGGGGCCGCATCGGCTTCTCTGAGGTCTGTTCTAGGTTGTTCGTTCTGGGTTAGTCACTATAGGCCAACAGGGGGCTATCTTTAACAAAAAGCTAATTTCCTGTTGGGCGAAAGTGCTGGGATATTAATCATGATTAGAGAACTGAAAAGGGAAGAGAGGTGAGTGTTTGGCATGTAAGGTGATGAACTTCTTTCACTGCTAAAGGAAGCTAATAACACATTCAATTAAAACCTGCAGCCCCCACTGACAGACACCATAGACACCACCCATTCACCCGGCATGTTATTAGGCTGTGGACCTTCCCAAAATATTTGATCAGCTGTTCTGTGGGGTCAAAGTAAAGCCTTGAACACTCCCCACACATTTTTTTTTGGTCCCCCTCCAGACAACAACACTCACGGCCCTAATCCGCAGGCCCTAAAAAAAACAAAAAAAGTTTATCCATTTACGTACAACTCTCTCTGTATCTGCATGACACCCAGGTTCTATCACCCACCCATCAGCACAATGCTGGACACTTGCCTCGCTAGTCCATTTCAATGGACGGAAATTGGGAATGCAAAACAGACCAGAAGTGAAAGGACATGTGGCTCCATCGGCCTGCATACAAACAATGGAGATTCTCTGTGTGTATAGCCCCTACTTCCTCTCGACACACGGCACTAACAATGAGGCGCTATTATGACAGAATGTGTCGGCTGTCTCCGGCACTCATCGCAGACATTTGTGGTCAAATTGAGAACACATTTTTACATAATTTGTATTGAGCAAAATGAAAGTGCAAGTTTGAAAACCAAACCATCCCCCTTCACACAAATTCCTAAAGGCGTCCCTGCAAACCATAAAACCCTGAAACATATGGCCATATGTTTTCGACAAATTGCCCGGCTTCGCATCGCTTATGTAATTATGTTTCTGTGGCTGCCATTTTGCTGGTGTCCTAGAGCGGCGCAAAGCTTAAATAAATCTCCCGATAAGCTGCCGTGCAGACTGTGTATCTTGTCTTTAAATGTCAAAAGTGTGACCACAAGCCAGCACAGAGATGATATAAGCAGTTCCCAATAACCGTCTACATCACTAAAGCAAAGCAGATGTAATTGTAGCTGGTAAACAGCAAATAGCAACATAGAAAGATACATACACTATTGTGTCAGCAATATTTGAGAACACCTTCGTAATAAGACTAAAGATCCCTTTGACCACAAGACTATACTGTAAACCAAAATAAAAGACAACTGCGATTTAGAAATGTGACACCGTGTAGCATCAGTGTTTGTTCACGTCAGGAGAAATATTATGCTCTCCCTCAGACAAGGGGTCCCTACGGCCTCGATAAGGACCCTGAGTATTACACCCAGCGGGGTCCTTGCAGTGAAGTGGGGATAATGTTTTTGGCATAACACCAGACAACAGACACATCTAGTTCTACCGTGTAGAACTGAGCTGCCGAACATACTGTAACTCTTGTAAGCATACAGTACAAGAGGAGGCAGGGATGAGTCTACTGACATTCTATTGTTGTGACGTTCTACCATTACTGGCTCAGGTCAGCCCTCCATCTCCCGGGGGGGGGGTTGACATGTCATCTCAAGGGCAGAGAAAGGGGGGCTTTACACGGCCAATCAGAGGCCAGCTGGTCACAGCTCCATCGCTGAGCTCTCACACTCCACTTACTCCTCCTATGGAGAAAAGCACTGGGCTGCAGCCAATTCAAAACTACAGGGTTAAGCACATACACACACACACACACACAGCCGTAGACCTGCTCATTCCCCTCCAAAGCCTCAATGGCAAAGCTTTGGCTTTAAATAAATACAGCCTTCAAAGGAAAATATAGTTTAACCCTCTGGAACCAACACTTTGTTTCAGTCCTGGGTTAGCAGATTATCCCTCACAAATCCCAAATCTCTGTGGGATTCCCATTTATGGAAACAACACAAGTGGCAGAAGTACAAAGCCTGGATGTTGGTTCAATCTGAAAATCAAATTTTAGAAGGAAAGTGTTGCTACAAGAAGAATATAGCAGGCTTTGGAACGCCAAAATGGACGGCCTGGATCCACAGTACATACTGTAATGAAGTTCTCAGTCAAACGACATGCAAATCATGTTGAGTTTGAAATGCGGTTATACACACACACACACACACACACACACACACACACACACGGGCAAGATGATATGCACAGCCATCCATTTGCATGTTTGCGCATGCATGCATACAGCACATGCACCCGCTCAAACGCCAACAGCGGCACAGCCGCTCAAGGGACCCTCATCTGGAAGGGTATGATTCACAGACACTTGTGGAGAAAGGTCGCCATCGGCCCTAAAAAAACAAAAACAAAGCAGCCCTCTCATCCCGGGCCCCTCTCTTGGCCCACGACAGGCAACCCAGCTGGCCACTCCACATTTACAGCCGCTCCAATCGATGGGCCCCTCTCCCATTCATCACTGCAAACAGTCTGGGCTGATGCTCCAGGGCCTGTTTGATCCACCCACACTGAACGCTGAGGGAAGGCTCTGGACAGGTGAGGTCATGGGTGGATTAATAATGTAGGTGCAAATCTTTCCCCTTTACACAAAATCACAGACACAGAGAAAGTTCCCCCGCTATTGATCCACAGCAAAGCGTCGCTCACTTCCAGACTCCGAGAGGGCTGCGAAGGCTCCATAGAAAGGTCTCACAACATCGCATTTACCCCGCGCCTTCGCTTTTGCTGCTCCTCCCTACTCCTCCCCCCAAATCTCCCACGCTGCACTCCTCCCTACTCCTCCCCCCAAATCTCCCACGCTGCTCTCTACCGTCAAACACACTTTTGGTGATGGCTGTGCTTTAAACACCAACAGTGTTCTGGGGGCTCTATAAAGAGGATAGTACCTCTGCTGAGACCATCAGTGCTAATGTCATTAGAAGGAACTGCATGGTGAATATTGTGTCTTTTATCCATTCCTAGAACAGATTACATTGACCAAGTGACGCCTGCGCAGTAGCTACACTCGTGAGCTATAATAGCTCATGGTATGGGCACTTGTTGGGACTTCATACCTTATTAGAGTAGGGTGGCCGGGCAAGGTTGATGCCATCTCTGATAAGTTTATCCCTGATCATGATTTTGAGCTTCAGCTTGGGGTATATCACAAGTTCTCTACGGTTCCCGAGCGTCAGGTTCCTCTGCGCGCCCATGTAACCACCGTTGCGCCCGATCCTGTCACTGTTGGCTTCTGTCCAGGATTTGGAGCCCCTGAGTTTGGACTCATACTGGTCCATCATGTGACTGGTGTAAATCTCGGACGGAGGGGGCATCGGCTCCAGTGTGAAGTATAGCCCGCTGGACGTCTCTTTATCTTCATCTTTTAGCCTTTTCACCGCGTCATGTATCCGCTGCCGGTGATGCGGTATGTACACGCCGATAGCATCCAAGTCAGGGTCTCCGATTTGTTTACAAACTTCCAGGTCGTCATAACCATTGTCGACGAAAGATTCGACATACTGTGCAAGCTGAAGGGTCTTCAGCCACTCGTAAACGATGACAGGTCCGTTGCTTGTCATTTTGTTTGGACTGTTGTCAGTACGGGCTACAACTCGCGGATTGGGGACTTCTATTGGGATTAGTTTCCCATCCGCGCTTTCAGTCGCATTATAACCTTGTCATCCGAGTTCGAGTGTCGCCTACTCCGGGTCGCCTCCAGGGTACTGTCTGAAGAAAGCTAAATTAATTGGGATTGTGCATGCTAAAAGGTTTGGGTGCCATCGCCAACAACTGAGTCCGAGATAAATAGGCTTCACACAGTGACGAAAAAGTAATTCAGAAAAATATAATCTGTCACAATCAGAGTGACACCTGTCAATATTGACAAAAGAATGAATGGTGTGCCTCGGGACAGCTTTCACATCCCCAATGTCATTTGGCCAGCAACGTTATTCCCTTACGAGGACAAAACCATTCGTGGCAGGTAACAAATAGTAATTCGAATAAACACGTGTGCGGATTCGGTCGTTTAATTAGTTACATTTCCATTAAGGCATGGCAATCGTTGCACCTCCGGAAGCCTTCTCCCACGTTGTCCTCTTCGCACAACCGCGCGTCTCCCACGACAAAGAGTTTAACCAACAAACCACAAAGACAGAAACACGGGCTTAAACATGAAGTGAAAACAAGAGCGTCCGTGCTGTTCCGCGTCCAAACGCTCCGAGCCCGTGTCACACGAGTTCTCCAAACCGGCACATCGGCGCTGCGTATCCACCAGCAACACGCTTCAAGCCTCCCATGCGTAACAGCTTCACTGACATCCACGCCCCCGAAATCCAAGTGTATCGTTTTAAAAATAGTAATGGAATTCCTTTTTTTATTTTACAACTTGTGAAGATATCTGTGGGCGTACGGTCACCTCGGGCCCGCCTCGACGGTCTAAAGTTTGTTGGGAAAAAAGAGAGAGCAACTTAATATTGTGCCAGCACTGTCATTCAAAATGAGCAGCCTTGTTGCAGATTTGTTTCACATTCCCTTCGCCAACCGGTGCGACTTCATTCTCTGCGCCTGCCTGCCTGCCTGCCTCCCCCCCTCTCTTTCCGTCTCTCTCTCTCTCTCTCTCTCTCAAGCTCACACACACACATACTCACTCAGTCTCTCTCTCTCTCTCTCTCTCTCTCTCTCTATTCAGCATGTCCATGGCCAAGGTTTTATTTCTCAACACGAGCGACCTCTATGTGCTAACTGGGGTAGTGCTGAAAAGGCACGAACTGATGTAATGGGCTAATTACGGTGCTCACCAATGACATGATTTGATGCTTTATTGGTTGCTTTTGAATCCGCATTGTAGAGGTGCAATTGTTAATTCCAGATGTGATACGTGTATATGCGTGTATGTGGTTTTAACAGGGATAACGACCAACTCAGTTGTTGTTCTTTGTTGGCCAAACAGTCCACGCACAAGCATAAGCACAACTTGAATAAGACCTGTCCACACTGTCCAAAGTGCTACAAGGCTAGTCTGTGCTGATGCATGTTTTATCAAATCGGAGTGGACAGCTTGTTAGGGATCAGTTTGATATAATCACCGTCTCAGCGCTAGCTGGAAGTGATTTGCCTCGCTCATTATGATACACAGCCAGGGTAGAAACAGCAGTCGGGCATATTAAACAGACTCGTCAAAAACATGCAAAAAAAATTGTGCTATAAAAGGGAGGGGATTCAGTCACGCTACAGTGACACTTTCCATGAGTTTTAAGTTACTGTTTTGATGACAATGACAGGCTCTCTGTCTGCTTTATTCATACACGGTGATGACCACAGTAAGGAGGGGTTAAACCTATTCTGAATGTGACATGCCACTAAGAGCAAGAGGGCAAACAGTAGACATTTGTGAGTGACACAGCAGACCAAAGCTGGAGCATCTATGTCTTACTATCAAAATGTTTGATTTGGGCACTAGACATATTTTGACCTTAAAGGTACACTCCTCTACTGTTATTGTATTGAAACGCAATTAGCCTACACGTTGCGACTATAAATCTGGAACGTCCTACTCGCTGAGGTTAGGGGAGCTACCTTCAAAGTCAAACTGATTTGTATAGTCAGGCATTTGAGCAGCCGCAGCTACACTCCCCCTTTGCTTAGGGGGCCTAACTGGTTCTGCACTAAACCCATTGATTTGCTTCTGTTCTTTGTCAGTGTCGTCGAGGGGGCGATGCTGCCAGCAACAATCTGGACAATTAGGTCATTTAGCAGATGTTTTTATCCAAAGCGACTTACAATTACATGGCGCTATTAAATGGAGCAGATAGGGGTTAGGCATCTTGCTCAAGGATGCTTGCAGGTAGGCTCCAACACCCAGACCACTAGACTATCCTATCCTATCCTATCCTATCCTGAACACTACGTGGACAACAATGGCCGTCTCTCTCCACAACCACATCTCCTGCCTCTGCGACGGAGACGCTGCTGGTGTGCAGGCACAATGGATGGAGAACAGACCTGACCAGAACTGGGGCCCTGGACACGTCCTTGTGTGGCTTACAATCACTGATGCATTGGACTGACCATTACACAACTCAATTCATACAATGTATGACTCCCCGTTTGCCTGGACACGTTCTGATAAATATTATTCATTGGATGTTGTTCGTCCCCACTCGGCACCTATTGCATCCTAACTGTCCTGTTAGGGTTGGATTCCTCCCTCTGTGGGGGAAAAAAGAGGAGGAATAGGTGAAGTCGTTTGTTTCCATGTGAAACACTTTGAGACTGTCATGTGATTTAGGGCTATATAAATAAACTTGACTTGACTGACTAATAAAGGGGAGGGGGTAGAGAAGACGTGAGCCTATACGAGCGCTGTCTTCTTCCTGTACAGGACTACATTTACAGCATTTTTGTTACATTTACAGCATTTAGCAGACGCTTTTATCGAAAGCGACTTACAATTACATTGTTCTATTACATGGAGCAGGTAGGGGTTAGGCATCTTGCTTAAGGATGCTTACAGGTAAGCTGACTCTGGGGCTTGAACTCACGACCTTCCGGCTGGGAGTCCAACACCTAGACCACTAGACTATCCTGCCCCCTCTGACTACAATGATTTATTTGAACCCTTACATATTTGGCTACCCCTTCCCTAACATGTCATCAGATCCGTTGGAGGAGCGAGACATCGTGGGAGAGCAGCAGAACAGCGGGTGGGCTTGGACTACACGCTGCCAAAATGATCACTGAATCTTGAAATGTTCATTAGAACCGGTAAAAAAAGATCTGCCTCGTTCAAGTTGCTTTCAAAGTCAAAATAATTGATTTATAAAAGCAATGGAATAATAAAGAAAACAAATATAACAGAATTAGAAAAAAAAATCTTGTTATTTTCATTGGAATCAGTAGAACAATTTGAATGACTGACATAATAATGCATTTGACAATCTAACAATACTAAAACGAAATCAGTTAATAGATTAAATAGCGTCTATTAAAATTAAAATGCAGACATTTTGCTAAAACAGCTCGGCTAGAAAATAAAGGGTCAAAGTTTGTCAAATGTTATTTGAGCGTGCCATCATATGGTTTGAGATTGTGACATTGTGTTTGTATTGTTGCTTTGTAGTTCCATTAACAAGATAGTCATAGCCCCACACTGTTGCATCAGCCTCATTCCTCAGTACATTACGTGTATTGTTATTGCCCTGGAGGCAGAGGAGCCCTTTGCCACATCAATAACCTCTAATAGGGATCTCGGAGCATTAGGGCTGGTAAATATGGATATGTGGTGCAGGGAGTCCGCATTAGCATTTCTGCTGGTAAATAGGTATAGGCTACTTTGACGGTTGATGGAGAGAGACAGTGACGAAGGCAGGTTGCGAGTGAAAAATAAGCTCCATTAGACAGAGCCTGGAGGTTCTAGAGACCCACTGTACCAATAGGTTTCCTCGCGGTCAGCCTTTCTCCAAATAGAGGAATTTGTATCAGTGGGTTGGATTTTATATATTTATTTTTGTAGGGTAAAATTTTAGAACTTCTTTGGTTTCAGACAATAAGGTTAAGAGACCCCAGAGACCCCAATTTTAGAAGCCCTTGAAGCAGGGAATGGCTTCTGTCCCCCAAATGCAGAGGCACCATGAAGGTCGTGGACTGTTGGTTTGTGAGTCGAGGCGTTCCACGGTGACTATCTGTCACCTAGTGATGGGAACGTAAACCCTACACCCAGCAGTGCGATGAAGCTGGATACAGAAAAACACAAATCACAGCTTACAGTTTGGTTTGAACAAAATGAGGTCTTGCTGGGGATAATGGTAAGCATTCCGTACAACCTTGTATTCAGTTCAATATTTGTATAAATGTGTGGTGCAAAGTAAAATAGTTTATATTTCCAGAGCTTTACTGGCAATATTCTAAAATGAAGGAAAATAATATAATAAAATAATAAAAAGCGTTTGTATTTTTTACTAACCAGTAACGTGAAAATGATGTAAGACAGTTGCAATCCCCTACTATCTTCCAGAAATATACAGTATTCTATTGTATTGCTCCCACACAGTATTTTTTCTCTCTCTCTCTCTCTCTCTCTGACATGTTCCACCTTCTCATGACAGATTTGAGGTAATGTTTCCAGAGAGATGATTCAGTGTGATTACTGCAGATCATGTTTTTTGCTTCATATGGCTGGCTAAAATGCCTGGCAATGTTCCAGTGCTCTCCTGCTAATATGGCTTTGACATGGCATAAAAGTGCACACCAAAACGTATAATGCTGTCTCTATAATCATTTATATATATATATATATATATATATATATATATATAAAGTTGGTGAGTCGTGGTTAACTAGAATACAATGGGATCTAAATCCACATCTCTAGGTATGCAATTAGGGGAAGATAATGAATGGCTGATTTTTACAGACCACCAACAAAATAGAGCAGCTCTGTCTAAAGTATGGCGGGTTGGGTGTCTTAGACAGAAGGAGCTTGTGTGGACCTTTAATTACACATGGCTGGCTGGGCTCTGATCCCCAGAGACCAGAGGTAATACACACACATCAGGATCAGGAGCTCCACCATTGAAGCTCAATATCACCCTGCCTAAATAGCCCAGAAACACACAGGGGGGTTGGCCTTTGAGGGTTAATGCAAAAGGGTGCATGTCTAAGCATATGAGCCACAGGTATCTGTCAATCATTGGACATGACACAATCCATCAGCCTGACCTGTGAGGCCTCAAATCTCCCCATTAATGTAATGTTGCCCCTGCGACAGTCTAGGTGACACCGTCAATCAAACATCAGGAGGGCAGTTCTGAACTAGCAGTGGCTAACTTTTGGTTTCTTGGTGCCTGGTCCAATCATTGTTGGGGCTGTGATGGACAGATCTCCACTCAGACAGCAGTAGTACTGTAATTACCTTTAGTGGAGCAGACAGGTTTGATGGAGTGCAGACTCCGCTCTTCTCCCAATCACACAGCTCGTCTGAAACTTGGACCATAGCGGCTTTCAGCTATAGTGTGCTGCGATGAACAGTCGAGGCGGACAAAAATTCTAGCAAAGCCGTAGGTAAGTGTGCACGCGCATCTTATAGCATCCTATTGGGATCCTATTATAGCCGTTCAAAAGAATAACATTCTAGATAATGCACATGAAGCAAATCATCTATATTGCCTATGCTGTTACAAGATTATGATTGCACTTTATGAATTCCCTTGGGGAAATTGAGTAAAGTGATTAAAAGAGCTAAAAGCTCAAGAACTGCTATTGTTCAACATGCTCAACATCTTTAATTTAAACTAAACTAACATCTATTATACCTACTATGATGCACAGTGCTTGTTCTTAGGCTAAAGAAATGGGACAAAATAGCTGCATAGCTAGCAAGAAAAAAAAAATTGGGTTCCCATCAAACCATCCGTCCATACAGGAAACCTGTTACCCACACATTGTGGTCTTAAGCTGTTATCGCCACAACCCAGGCGTTACCCAAAGGTTGAAGAAAGCTATTGGACAACGAGGCCTTGGTTATGGCATTTGGCAGTCTTTAATAAGACCCATATAACCTGTGACCTGTTTGGAAAAGAAAAATGAGTTCCTGGGGGTATTGTGATGCCTTTTGAGCCATCAGATCTCCCCCGCACTGTTCCCGCTGCTGTGGTACTCTCCCCACTGAAGGCCCTTGCTTGAACCTGTGCACATTAGTATGGATGGGCACGCTTAAGGAACATCAGCGCAACTGGACTGTGTATGTATATGCAAATTAACAATACAAGGCTCCTGGAAATTTAGAGCGACACATTGAGACACATTTAGAGCGACACAGACTCTGTAGCTTAATCCTCATGTTCTGTATAAAATAATCACTTGCGGACCGGAACCAGATCAGAATTTGCATATGCCAGTGACTTCCACTGTTCAAAATACACATTTCTATCTATCTACAAAGCTGATTAAGTTCTCTGGGAGTATGAGTTTTCAATATATTCCAGTTGGCAGAATTTGTTGTTCTATTGTTTTAGTGAACTCCCACTGAAATAATAATAATAATTTCAGCATATTTTTCCATCTTTCTATTTTTCTTTCTCTCAGGCTTGTGTAAATATAGATTTTGAACACAAACAAAAACATTTCATAGACATACGCAAACACCCATCTGTATACAGTATATACACACCACCAGCGTAGACACACACAAACACACACATTAACAAAACACACATACCAACCCTCACAAATCCTTCCCCCTTCGCCTGTCGGTGTAAGAAACTAAGATAACCTGTTATAAAACCTGTTATTCAGCCAGCCAGGCTGGTCGGTCCATCCGTCCGCCTGCCATCTGATGAAATATAAACGGCCTCCCCTCCGTCCCAGTTCTCCTTGGCTGCCTTTAATTACAGATGGTGAGATGGTAATCCGGAGGGGGACCTAGGTCAGGCGAGAGACAGGCTCCGCGATCACTGACAGACAGTATTAAGTAAAGGCAATTTCGCCCGGCCATATCACCTAGTGATCTACGACCGGCCTTGGAAGGCACTATGGCACCCGCAGGTATAAGGCTTAACCCATCAGAGCAAGCGGCTAGCTGACGGATGGGACTAGGATGGAGCACTTAGGAGAGCCACAAAGGGCCGTGTCATTGTTAAGGACGGATGAATTGCAGCAGATTTCTAATCCGATTGTGAGAGGCAACGCGGAACATGGTGAGGGAGAGAATCAACATATCACGGATGTACGGAGACTTCAGCGCACGTTGTGTGAACTCAGTTCAGTGTGCGTGTGTGTGTGCACTAAGGAAGCTGTGTGAAGACAAATGGGTACACTGTACCTATGCTGTATGTGTGTGTGTGTGTGTGTTTGCTTTCATCGCCTGTGCGGGATTGCCTGCGCGCTAACAGGAAGCTTTCCCGACAGATGATAAATGAACTGTCATGTGACTGTGGAGAACATTTTTACAGCCCTTCCCTCCGTGACTTACTGATGCAGAAAGTCCAATTAATAAAGATTAGCTCTCTTTTCACAGACCTCATTTTGCTATTTAATTAAGACATGGTGATGGAAGAACAATGCATCATCGCACAGACACACGACTTTTGCTCCAAAATTAAATATCCCTTATTGGAAACAAATAATCTAACTCTGTCAAAATGATTGATTGTACAAAATTAAAACGAACAGTGTTCATTGTTAAAAGATAGCATTTTTTAAACCTTTAAATGCTTTTAAAAACACTTCCTGACACTATTTTAGCAGAGTCTTAGTACTGTACATGTTTATATGGTTTGTATTGCGATGATCATGTATATCATGAGGAATTTACCCACATTTCTCCAGTAACATGAATACATTATCTACAAAGTCTAGGAGGACAGATTTGTTATCCTATATTCATCATCATTATTATTTAATTATTTTCCCATCATTATTGATTTCAGATCATGACATGTATACAGTTGATGCATATGCATTTGTACACACATACATGTTGTGCAATAATGTGTGTGTGTGTGTGTGTGTGTATGTGTGTGTTGCTATCCACCTATCTGAGACAGAGACAGGCTCCATCCACAATAGGAGAAGTTAACGTGAGCACAGATTACTGATTTTTTCGCCCCATAGTCACCAAAATAAATATTGGACCAATTTTTTATAAGCCACATATCTTCCAAACATTCTGACACTAACTTCAGACAGACAAATCAGGAGAATTAACTTTGTTGGAGACCTGTCTCTGTCTCAACAACACACTCTCACGAGATCTGGCAACACAGATACCGTAACAAGCGTAAAAAACAAGTAAAGTCCTGAATGTACACCTGGATACACTCAAACAAAACTGGAAAACATCTAGAGATATGAAGCTGGGTTGTGCACAAACAATGTCTGCTTCATATATTTCACTCAGTTCAAAGACATAATTCAGCGAATATTTCAATCTCGCCATCACGCCCATGGTGTACAAACTGACATGACATGGCGACAAAAGATTAATGAAAGTAAATGGATTAACCAACTCAAGGTTTAATGGCTATATTAATCTCTGGCGTGTGACAGAATAGATGGATAGGCTCAATTTTTCATTAGGGGTCTTTATGGGTGACAGTGATAGGACGGGGACTCCATCATCGGCAAAGCCATTTCGACACAAGAGCACAACAAATCAGTCAGAGACAATGTCTGACTGTAAACTCAGCTTTAAGGTCGCAGCTAATCGATAAGGACACACTGCCAACTTCACATTGCAGGCACAAAACAACAGTTGATGCGTAACGCTTCACTGTTAGATAATCACTTGAATAATTTATATAAAGGAAAAAAAATTAATATTAGTGAAATTATTTGACAAGTACATTTTCTTAGCATTCCCCAATGCCTCATTCACCTCATACCATACACTATACCAGACAATATACTATACTGTATTATGTCCCATGTCAAGACAGCTAATCAAATCCTATCATAGCTAGCTACACAAAGAGCCAATCATGAATCCCCATGTAAAGGACCACACAAAGATACGTATATGATAAACAAGGAGACTTTACAGTTACAGCACTATAAAATAAAGATTATTTTGTTGGGTGGTGGGTTATTAAAGTCAGTGCACTACTGTCAATGTGTGCACTCTTCTATAGAATGCTTTCAAGTGAACAAGACAAAGTACAAGTCTAGAAACAAGTTTATTGCAGATCCTTGCCTCACATTATAGACCCAGCCTCGTCCTTGCAATAGATAATGTATGGGTCCGATCAGTTCACCTGTATAGTAAGGTATAGCTCCTTTGAACACACTGCATCTTTACGGCTTGAATGTCTCACCTCCCGGATGCCGCTTCTGCACCTCACTGCTTGCGTTCATGAAGTAGGCCATGGAAGTCTGCCTTTGGTGTCCGACCTGAGACATGTTGTTTGATCTCAGTGAGGGACTGGCAAGGTGGAGGGTTCCACCTGTTTATGTGGATGAGATCAGAGGACTATGCAATAGATATTTTACTCAGCATGGGTGTTTTGAATGTTGTATGGTGTTGTACATCTATCCATTCTACGTCTGGTTCTCAAACATTTTGAGGTACACCCCTAAAAAAAAAGTCGTTGTGACCCCCATTGACACAATTAAAATGTTTGTGCATTTTATTTGAAAAATAAATTTGATTCTCAATTGTTTGAATGTCCTTTTATATTTATCTTGACACCCCCTAGAAGCATCCCACAACCCATTTGAGGGACTGGACCCACACTTTGAAAATCGCTGCAGTAAACAAAGGATCTTTCATTCTGACAAGTGGAAGGCATTATCCCTTGCAGCATTATATCACAATAATGACTAATCCTCAAGGGAACATGTCTCTCAGTTAGGCACAAAATACAATCCAATACTAGTCCACCAGTGGTACAGTACATGTCCCTGCGCTCATTCAGCTTCAGAAGCCGCCTAATTCAGAGGTTCTTTTTGAATGCCAACATTCCCCCAATATAATGTAATACATGACAGTGGTAATGGTTTGTCTGTGTGAGGGCATGCGGGATAGGGGTGTGAGTGCTCATGTGGAGCAGATTGATAGGGTAGAATCGTCTAGAGCCACCGCTGAGATGGAGTTGTTTAGGGGTCAAATGCTGGAGCTCATTTTCTCCACAGGGCCCTCAACACCCTCAAACCAATTACAGAATAATATTCAATAGCATGTGGGAGTTAACAGACTGGCAGAATATCAGTATCTATAAGTAGAATGTATCCGTCATTATAATAATATCCCTATTTAAATGCATGAACAACTGCTTTGCTGCAGGGGCGTCACATGCATTCACAGACGCATCTCAAGCACACGTTTAAAATACTATGCCGATATTCTCGTCAAATGTAATTTATTTGACTGTATGTTTGTCTTGTTAGAGACCAGGCTGTTAATGCGTCAAGGGATTCCACAATACAAAAAAAAGGTCTAAATGTGGATGTGAGTTATGAAGCACAATGAATTCAGAAATGCAGTTTAAATACACACAGTACATATTTGTTGCGTGCTAATGCCAGCCGTTTTTGCTTTCCATATAAGAAAACAAATTTTTAGCTCAGTGTCATCAAAAACAATTTCGTATCGCTTTATTTCTCTTCATTGTTGTTGCTGGGTTTTCTTCCTTTGTATAGATATTGGTCCCATTCCAGATGCTGAAACATTGCCTGGAGCACAGTGTCTCCCACAAGTCTGTTTCATGTTTAAACTCTACCTGCTGGGAGTCCTAAAACTGCTTCTACAGCTGCGTTCAGCTGGCTGCATTTTCTACACATTTGTGTTACGTTAAACTTGACTGATATTGACTGTTTGAAGAGTGAATGATAACTTTTGATTATTGCAATTATTGACTGTTTTGAGGAGCGAATGATAACTTTCGAGTAATGTTCTACAAATGCATAAGTGAAGTAAACTTGTTACACGATGCTGTGCTTATTCTGGGAAAGTGTTATTTGCTTGCAAAAACTGGTGGTTAATCAGATCAACTCTTGACAAATGTACTAATTGTAAGTCTCTTTGGATAAAAGTGTCTGCTAAATGCTGTAAATGTAAACTTGTGAATTGCCTGGCTATAGGATACAATGCTAAGCAGACTATTCAAAGGTATTTGCGTGGCACACATTGCGGCATTATAGAGCAATTCATGTATTTTTATGCACGTGTCATTGTGATGTGTGTTGTGACATTTGATACATTGCCTTAACAGTATATTTTGTATGGTACAGCATAGAGAATTAAGAAAAAGAGAGTCATGAATCATCTGCCTTTTCAATTATTGTAAAAGTGACATTACGATAAGTCATTATTTGGACAGGGGACGGGGGCTGAAGCGGATGCGTCACAACTGTTTCATGTTAAAATCCTCCTCCTTTTTGTTGCAAGCTGTTGCCTGCAAAAATAGCCTCTTTGATTGTCAAGTGTAACATTTCCCATGTCGAGGGCCAGTTGTTGTGAAAAAAAAGTATTCACAAGGTTTACTATACGGGGACAATTTTAGGCGTGGATGCTCAAGGCTGCGATTCTGTCAGAAAAAAAATAGGTTTTTAAGTGGCCTTCTAAAATTAAAATTACAGTAGGTTTTATAGTATAACAAAACAGTTAAAAAGAATATCTATAAAGATAAGGTTTAGATTGTTACTGCTCTTGGATTTCTTTAATTCCATTTTTCAAGAGCAAAGACCCTTCAGGAAGTAAATGGATAGACACTGGCCATTCTATTTTAGTACAGAAACCCTTTTGAGCAATGTCACATGCCAAACAAACCATTCCCTTGAGAGGAGACGCTATTTAGAGCAAACACCCAGCTCTCTGGAGGTGGGTAAGATATGCACAATCACACAGCAGCAAATCCTCTTTCTCTTGAGGCCAGATTAGGAAAGGAAAAGTATATAGCCTGCAGATTTAGAGGAATGTACTTAATGCTGAGCGCAAAAGCCATTGTGCCCGGACGGGAAGCCGTTCCAGTTTCCAGGGCTGCTAAAAATGCTCAGGCAAATATTGGAAAGCACACACGCGAGAAATCAGTTATACTCCACTACTCCAACTTCTCCACCAAATAAATGAGCCATTTTAATGATTAGTAATTATACAGTAAACTGCAGTAGTTTGCAGTCTGGTCTTTGGTTGGTCAATATTAAGTCAAATACTTTGAATACCAATACAGGATTTTCCACATCTGACTCAAATGACCACATTTAAATTTCAGATACAGTATGTTTCTAAAATCTGGCGACTGTTATAAGCTAATGTTTATTACAAGCGATGGCATAAATGATCAAAGGGATCTATCTTAGATTGCTGGAATCCATTGTGCACTTATGATTTATGACATACTGTATATGTAACAGTGTGTGTCTTGACAAATGTTCTGAAATACACGGATTCTGTGCACATGTACAAATGCTAAAGATTGTCCCTCATAAGAATAGCTTTCTGTGTGAGTTGTTGACTACACACAAAACGGACAGAGCTGGTAAGAATGTCCAGAAAGGCATTAAACTGGGTTGGCATAAAGCTTGTGCCCTTCCCCACCATCAAAACCATTCAGTGGTCCCAGCTCATAATATGCATGGCATTGCCACTCTACCATTAAAAGGTCACGGTTTAACAGAACCTAAATAGATATATAGCAGCATATTAATTGAGCCCGGAAAGGACGAAATGCAACCAACAAAATGACAAATATCAGGAGGGGTGGGGGGTTAGGCCTACTGTATACCTGACCTTGGCAGACTCAAGGTAATTTACATGCAAATGATCCCGCTGGCATCTGCTATAATTGTCATCGGCACTGTCCATTTCAAATAATGTGCCTGCTGCAACCGTAACATCTTGACACCATAGAGGGAAAATAGAATAGAGAATTGGATGTAAATTGTAAAATGTTGCATTTGTAATATTACACAATATTCTGGTGTCAAAATCTATTATTCAGTATGACATTCCAGCCTCGCCTAAATTGCTATATAATAATATGTGTGGATAAAAGTTGTACAACACTTTAAATAGGAAAGAGGAGGTACAAAGTGTCCTATTATTTTAGCAATTTTAAATATGTAGACTTCCAATCATTACTTCCAATACTACAATGTAACTGTAAGTCGCTTTGGATAAAAGTGTCGGCTAAATGACAACCTGTAAATCCTATATTCTGATAACAGCCATATACGCATACATACTTTTCAAATACAAAACTTCAGCGTGCATAAAACAGAACCCCAAAAGTTCAAAAGGGCTTGTATGGACGGCAGGCACCAACAACAAAAGTATGTCTGTTGTTTGATATAAGCTCTCCTCCGGGCACACACGTAGCACGGCTGGCTGTTTAAATATTGATTTTTCCGATCGATTTAGTTGAGACATTGTTCACCGTTCTCATTATTCTGGAAGGCACGCTGCGGCCTGCGTGATAGGTGCTGTGGCAGTTCGTAGTACTCTTCTGTCTCTCTACCCCCTTCCCGGTGGGCTGCTTAGTCGAGGGCAGTTCTGCCCGTTGCCGAGGAGCGCGGTGGCACCCGTGTGTGAAGAAAGGCCATTTCTAATGAGCAGCGCAGGGTATATGGGTATATCTTTCACTGGCAAAGATCAAACCGCAACACACACACACACACACACACCCTCTTATTCTGTTGCTTAAAAAGAGTGTTTTCCATTGCAGCAGCATTTGTCATAAAATGTAGGAAGGATGAAATAGTAATTAGACAGATTATTTAGTCTCCTTGAAATATATAGTGAAAAAAAGACTTTGGCACCACTCCCAGTCAGTAAACAAAATTTAAAAAAAACTGAAACTGTTATGCTTGAGAAGAGAGAATAATAAAATTGTACAAATTTGTGGAGCACCCAGTATGTGCCCTGTGTTATAATAGACTGTTATAACGAATAACAAAGTTTTACAAGAAACTTGCACTGCTTTTTCCCCCTTCATTAGCATAAGAACGTTGAAGACATAACTGAACAGATGACAGATGGGAGGAACTGTTTCATGTTCCTTTATGTCTTTGCGCTCCCAGTTCCCGTAGTGGCACCTCTTTGAAATTAAAAAGTTTGGCAGAGGTGGATCGTCTTGTGAAAATCATGAATAATACATGTCTGTAGACGATTTTGTTTGCTTTGCTCTGAGAAGACGTCAAAACTGAGAAAAGTTACTTTCAAATCAATCACTGATAAATAACAAGAGAACAAGAGGGGCGTGCCAAGTGTCATTGGAGAGCATCTCAACAAGCCTTTTTTAAAGGGAATCATCAATGTATTAAACAACACCACTTGCGAGTAATAATAATGTCTCAGTATTACAAATTAATACATTCTGATGCTGTGCAAACCTTGAAAGTGATGTAACCTAGATTTTATTATGGATACGCAGCTAGACAAGAGAGAAATATGAATGACAGGCAGTGAGAATGGGAAAAACTCTGGGGATAAATGTCATGGAGTGAGAAGCGCATTTCTTTAATCCACTATTGTTCTGTTAGATCTACATCTTGTGTACACTACAGAATTAACGTCCGCACATCACAAGATCAGTGCCACTGGGACGTCTTCTGAGGCTGACAGTCTGTGACATGCAGATAAACACCGCCATATCCAATGCCTATAATATATTGCATGTCTATCTTCCAACTTAACGGGTTATCTGTGTGGTGAAAGGCTTGGAATACTCAAAAAGTAAAACCTTTAAAAATGAGTGATATTACCGAAAGAGCTTGTCACTGACTTGAAGATACCAAACACCTTTCCATATTGACCCCTTGCTCGTGTTATTTCTACTATGAATTCATTTATTTCATGGGGCACAAGACGTGAGGCAGTGAGCTGACCTTTCACTACAAAACGTGACATGACCACCGACTATGAGTAATACCAGAGCCATGTCACTTTTATCAAAGAAGTATTAATAAAAGTCAGAGAGTGCAAACTGACTGTATAATGCTGTGGGTATGTGATTTCTTAAAACAAATGACCACTTCATAGTAATCAACCCATAATGGTCCAGTTTTTCCCCTTGTTATTCTTACTGTTTGTTATACAGAAGTAGACTTATATTTTGAACAGCATTGCTTGAAATGTGGCTTTCTGGAAGAGTTTGGGATTTGTGACTTCTGGACCATATAGTCCTGAACTAGTAAGCAACTGAACCACCTGGGTTATTCCTGATTAGTGAGTGTTACTTTTATACACCACTGGCATGATGTTACTCATAAAAGCAGAAACGAATTGTAAGCATTTTTAAACTTAAAATAACTCATAACTAATTTATTTTGTGCTTGTGTGATAGAAAATTTATCAAAGCAACCCATTTCTCTCCCCTGACACACATAATTAATTTGAAGTTAAACATACCTCCTTGCATGTTTAATTTAAGCCTTCAAGCATCTCCTGGAGTTGCTCTAATCTCCCTCCACAAAAGCAGATCAGTTCAACTAAGACCAGGATAACTATTTTAACAATTTCTAGGAAAGCCCATTTGAATTAGTTTGGTTTAAAAGACCATTTAGTCTAGAAGCATTATTAATCCCTTGCCAGGAACCACCCCTTAATGTAAATATCGTAACATTGAAAGCCATTCCAAAGGTATTCTAAACGCTGTAAGCATTGCAGTTAACACTTGTCCTTACAAAACTGGAACTGGAATTTTAACTTCTTACTTACTTAGAAACAGTTTGGCTGACAGTTGACAGTTCTGTTCCATGTGTGTACTATACAGTATATTTCACTAAACTAAAAGTATAGCATAGTGAATGACACTGCCCCAGAGAATACACACAAATTATTAATCAGTATCATGCAACCGAATACAGTGATGTACTGTATACTCACAAACAGTTGAGCACAGTATAGCCCTCTGCCTTCTCTCGTCACTTCAGGTTGGAGCAGTACAAGAAGAGAAAACACTTAAACTCCTAAACTCCTGTGGCTGTCAAAACAAACAGAATTTGCCATAGACCAGCAAAGCGGCACCACACACCAGGGGACAGGCTTACTTCTGTAACAGGGCCAAACTCTGCAGACGACCGTAGAAGTTTGAGTGTCAACCTGAGCTGGGATTTAAAGGGACACTCCTTGATTGGAGAAATGTCCATGCCAGCCGTGTATGAAAGTGCTCGTGCCTGTAAGGGGCAAAGGTAGGAAACGGCGAGAGCCTAGGAGCCCTGCAAGAGGAGGAGTAGAGAGGAGTGTGAAGCTAACAGAATTTGGGCGATGGGGAGGGGAGGGGCATGTGCTCATACATATGTAGAGCTTATGTGTTAAACACAATATGGCGTGGCTGTGCAGCTAAGGTCACTGAAGCGTGAACTCCAGCAGTCAATAGACTTCCCACAGGGCAGTACAGTACATGGAAGCCTCAGCTCTCTTCGCG
>JAODLI010010599.1:0-16879 GCA_027575585.1 Percopsis omiscomaycus | reverse complement strand
TTTTCCCCCCCCCCCCCCCCCCCCAACCGCCATTGTGTCCGGACGGGCAGCCGTACACGAAAAGGTCCCTGCATGGGGGTGGAGGTTCTCTCCAGAGTGCGGTTCAGCAGTAAAACACCCCTCCCGCAGATCCTCTGATCCGCTGTCAGCCATATTGCTGAAGTCAGTTGTCTCCCGCCGGACAAACACAGCCAGGGTGCACAAGGGCGGGGGGGGGGGGGTGCAAGATTAACAAGGGCAGCGTGTGAAAAGAGTTGTGACCGATAATGAAAGCAAAATAGCAATAAAGTAAGACAAGGGCCCATTGAACAGCTCAGTAGAGGCAAAGGGAAGAGGAGACAGAGAGGACTGAGGAGGCCGGGAGACAGGACACAGGTGAAATGACTTAGTAATTATTAGTATTGGTTGTAAATAACTAAAAAGTATTTACCCAGTAACATACCAGCAACAGTAGGTGCATGTACATGCATACACAAACTCTCATCTTGGCCTTGCCTATGTCATTTGGATTAACTACTGTAATAGATTAGTCATAAATAGTTATAGTCATTTCTTTATTTTCCCCTTATATTACTCAGAAAAATCCACAAAGATACGGAGAAACGGCAATAGAAACATCATGCTCAGACTGTCCCAATGGGTGAACAGCTCTTTGATAATCCATTGTGAAACAAATCATTTGGAAATGTTAAATTCTCTTTTAGTTTGACTATTTGAACCCAGAATTGGCTTAGTTGCCTGGGCTTTTGAAATCTGAGGATTAGCTCAATTGTTCCAATTTAAATGTAGCCTCAAGCAAAGTGTAGGCTAATTTCCTGGCGTGTCGAAATTAATGAAAAAGATAATTTGCTACAAAGGGATAAAAGACACACACACACACACACACATAAGCAGATATGTAGGCGTCAAACACATACACATACACACACACACACACACACACACACACACACGTTATCCTTTAACTGAACCCCAAACGGGGCCAGCATGTGAAGAGAACTTATTGCATTTGAAAGAGAAACTAGGTTAGATACTGTACACCAGCAGAGGTTGAGTTTGTTCATGTGGGATCTGCAGCTTTGGTTGTGGACCTTAAGTTTCAAAAAGAGCTTGTACTGTAATGTACTGTAAGCTAAAGACTACCGCAGCACAGCAGCACAGAACAATTAGTAATTGTTGACTTTGTGTTGTGTGAGTAATCTTATTGTTCGTATTTTCTTGGCCATCACTCAGTGGTCTGGTACGTATTGTCTACCCAATTTACCCCCCACTTCCTGGATAAATCCGGTGTTGGCTGACAACAGATTTGAGACATTGGTTTATGACTGAGGGCTGAGTGGGGAAACAACTGCTATTGATAGAGGCCTGGTAAAATAGCACTGATCCAATCAAAACAAACTAGCCAAACAGAGCATCAAGCTCTTAGCCAGCCAGTATCTAATAAACATCAGAAGCATTAGTATAGTAAAGATCCTTAAGGAAGGATCCTTAACTGCAAACAACATTTGGAATTGAATATTTTAGTTTAATTAGAATTTATTTGTAACAACCACCAGAAACTCACGTTTTCCACCACAGCTCAATGCTTAATTTTGACGAAATTGCATGTGAGTGTAGGGTGAGGGGGAGAGAAAAGTATGAGCTTCTTAGCATTGTATGAGGAGGGGTAGAGAAGAGTGCCAGCAACAAAGCACTTTAGTGGGAAAAAGGCATAACGTCTTGGGAGTTTCCACCCAAAACAATGTTTTTGTAATGCCGGTTTCAACCACTGGGGCAATTCTGGACCCAAATCGAGGCGCGTCTCTTTTTAAGAAGTGACTAATATATAGCTTGCACACGGGAGGCTGTATCACCCGAGCTCAACATTGTGCGGCAGAGCGCTTTCATCCGGAAATGAAAGCAGAACAAGTTACAGATTCGAGCTTGATCCATCAGGAAAATAAGAGCTGAGAATCGAGGCAGGAGCCCTCGGACCGCCCCTCCTCCCCTCTGTGCTCCCGCATCTGTTGCAGACTGAGAGACAGCTGTTCCTATAGGGAGAGGCAGCAGGCAGACAGAGCCCCTCCATTCCGCCTCCGTTCCCTCCCACACCCCCTCTTTATCCATCCATCCATCTTCATAACGCCCTCCCATGCAGCCTCACGCTCGTCCCAGAGGGGAGCCATTGAGGCCACGCCCACCGCTGTCTCACTACCCAACTCGCCCCCTCCAAAACCTTCTTTACACCTCATTACTTCACATTTGCAATATAAAAACGAGATGCTGATGATGCTGATTTATAAACGTTAGCAGTGCATGAGCGGCTGAATAGCCTGCCTGTGGCACATGTGAGAAATTGAAAAAATTGCAGTTGTAAGCCCGTGCTGTCAAGTCATGAAATGGATTGAGTGCAGTCCAGATCAGGGCTATGACCCCCTAACTATTTCCTCTAATTAGCCATTTCATTAGCACTTCACGTGAAAATAAATGAGCTATAGAAAACAAAGGAGGAGGAATTAATTACGAATTTGGACAATTGAGATTCTACCGCAGCTATAATCATACACTAATACCAGGATAGTGATTATTTCACTGTAAATTCGTAACATTTCAGTAATGACTTTATATTATATCAGCGGCAGTAATGGAAAATTCTGAATTACTACAACTAAAATTGAACAAATGTAAATTCATTTCAATAACAGATTCTGTATGGAAACACACGTGGTCGGTGACACCATTAGCAGGCAAGGTCAGACAGTCTTGCTGGTGGTCAATGTGGCTAACATGCATCATTGAACAAAGCCAAGTCAAACTGTGTTTAGGCGGTAGGCCATCTGGAGATGACCTCTGCACGTCTGTTGATCTAGGTTCAGAAGATCTGTTGGTTTTTATGAGCCAGTGCTAACATGGTGGAGCACAAGATTTGTTTATCATATTTCAGAGAGTTATAAAACAACGTTCATATAATTATATATATTTTGCCATAAAGTGAACCAACTGAAAATGCCTTATCTCTCTCTCCCTCTATCTCTCTCTCTCTGAGGTGGCTTGCAGACGGGGACATAAAAGGGAAGAATTCTTCCTCAGATCCCGATTAGCAGGGTGAACTGACTTCCCTGGGTTTGCGCGCGGATTCACTTTCATTAATTCTCCCTTCTGTTAACAAGCAAACTGGGATTCCAGCCCCACGGTTATTTCCCGGCTCAGATGTAATCCTAAAAAAATGAACTCCCGATCACCTCCACCACAGCCAGAGGGGGAAGTGAGAGGAGCCAGGGAGAGGTTAAACTGCTCTGCTGAAATCAGCTCTTGAATCAGAGAGAGACACATATCGACAAGCCTGCTGGTGTTCACACACACACACACACACACACACACACACACACTGTATATATAAAGACATATATCTCTTTGGGACAACTATGGAGAGGCCATATAAAAAAAGTGCATCGAGAATATTGGAATGCAGGAGAGGTGTTAGATGAAATTAGACAAAGGCAGACGGCAAGAAAAAGAGAGACGGAGAGAGAGAGAGGCGAACAGAGAACGACCTTCATAAAGAACAAAGTCAGACACCCTGTTGCAGGAGGCGCTTCAGAGGGAAAAGTAATTGGGACTCAGTGCCATGCACTGCCATTCCACTAAAGTTTATTGTATTGCCGTGTTCAATACAACTTCCTACTCACCCGCGCGGCTAGGTGACAAACATGTTAATGCCCTCTTCATACCAGATTTTAAGGAATACCAAAAGCACATTATCAATAGAAGACAAAGACATATTGCTAAATTACTTATCAAGTTACAGTTATGTGTTGAAAAGGAAAGACTGTATTTTCCTTCTTTAAAGTCAGGCGTGGCACCCAGTCTACCTCGCCGGAGGTACTAACCACCGGCACCCCGGCTACACACCAGACTTCCATTCACCAATTATAGCTAGAGCTGGAGCTCACTGGAGCTGGGACCGGCGGCAGGCGAGCAGGCCAGGAGCGAGCCGACACTGGAGCTTGACAGGGTCGGGAGCTAGCAGGCGCCATGCCAGAATGAACTGGGGAGCCACGGGCTTTGGCCATCTCAGGGCTTGCACAGGATGTATGGGGCCTACCCTAGAGCTCGGACCCAGATAGCAGAATCTCCTCCAGGAAGGTGAGGACGCCCTGACATCACTGGACCCTCGAGAACATATCATTGCAGACACGCTGGGCCTCCTCCACCCCCCGACGGGAGGTTTTAGTGCCTGCTGGGTCCATGAACTGGCTGTCTCATACTACTAGCCCATGCGAGCTAGTAGGAGGAGTTTATTTGTCCGACAGGCAGAGGCGAGGTCATAGGACGGGCGGTGGTCGACAGCAGGGCATATACATGAGGTACAGATGACGGTACAGGTGATGGTACAGGTGACGGTACAGGTGACGGTACAGGTAGGCAGCAGGCAACACTCGGTCAGGTAACCAGGCAGGGCAACCAGGCAGGGTAATAGGTGGGATACACAGGCAGAATACACAGGCAGGATAAACGGGCTGGATAAACGGGCTTCACGTAAGGTACACGGAACACACTCGATGAGACGGCACAGACAAAGGGAAGAACAGAGACTAAATGCACTAGTGGAGACTGGAGAATGGGAACCAGGTGAGACTTATAATTGGTAAAAGGGGAGGGGCCAAGGACTGGACTAAAAAAAGGGGGAAACAGAGCTGAACAAAAGAGGGGCCAGGCAGAACACAAGATAACAAGGCAGACACGCTGGGGGAACACGGCACACACACAAGACAAGACACCATAAAACAGAAACTAGGATCAGGTGATCCTAGACGGGTCGTGACAATCGTTTGGTTCGTGATTCAGTGTTTGTGCTCATTCGTCTGCGCCTGTATCCACCTCCCCTCATCCCTTTACACGAACACAGCGTATGAACCTGGTCCTTTCTGCGATCAATATCATATACATAAATCTAGGACAGACAAAGGCTATAATAAATGGTCATGTTTGTTCTAGCGTTAGTTAAGAATTCAGCGCACACACGAGGTGCATATACTGCATTCCTTTGAGCTGCGACAGCCAGTTATAGCCTAGATGAACGCGAAAGCCCATACTGTATGTGGCCGGCAGACGAGGCAGATAATAAGACGACTATTTATGAGGTTCTTCTACATAACCTATTCATGAGAGCCGCGATCGGCATCGCGGTGATCCTCCGCGCCAATCTCACAGGTGACAAACGAGGGGGAGAATGATAATGGAGACGGGACGTCGCATGAGGAGAGGGAAGGGAAATGGCTTAGGCGTACATAAAAAAAAAAGTAATAAGGGTCGTTGAGTCGGAGAGATGGGCGGAAGACGGAACAAAGCGAAGCTCACGAGGAGAAAGAGCGAGGCAGACGCAGAGAGAGAGAAGACGTGTGTGAGTGAGTGAGCGAGAGAGAGAGAGAGGGAGAGGAGCAGCAGAGACAGACAGAGCGAGCCCAAGCAATTACCCGGAGAATAAAGAGAGCATTTCAATAAACCTTGCTCGGCCGCTCACACAGCGCCCGTGCTGCATACCAACGACTCAGACGTGCCATAACTGGAATACACTATCTATACCGGCATGCGAGGGCAATAGCATTAGATATTCCTTCACAGTGATGACTGGGGGGCTGAGCTTAGGGAGGGAGGGGGGTGTAGACTGGTAATGTATGGCCCTGCCTAGAAATGAGGGGCACAGGAGCAAAATAGTGTCCCACGCCTAACTGGCTTCTGCTTCTTTCTTCCCTGCTCCCCGCTGACAGCGAGGGCATGGGCACGGAGAAGAGGAAGAGAATAAATCACTTACGACCCTCCCCCCTGGGGTTTAAGTTTGGTCAAATGGTAGTTCGGTGGATTATTCGGACGACAGCTTTTGCCTTGTTTGTTCTACTCTGCTCCAAAACACTCCAAATGCTCTTAAAGGAGCTTACGGGGCGCTGCCACCCCCTTAACTCTTTATGTTCATACCGGCCCATTGAGGTACAACTTCCCTGGCCGCCGCCATGACCGCCATGACTGCCAATGACTGCCAATGACTGCCAATGACTGCCAATGACTGCCAATGACTGCCCCAGCGCCAAAGGCACACCGGGAACACTTACAGGAGCAATGTTTTGCTCATAAGCGTTGGCCGACATCCCATTTTTAAGGGTGTGCATTTGCCTTCTAGTAGATCCCCATACAGAGGACACAGGCGGAGACGGGCCTATATGATAACCGTGGTTTACAGGGTCGGGGTGTGACAGCCCCCCAAACATAGCAAATCTGAATCCCTAAGAACCTCGGCTCATCAGCTTTAAGTGTGACCCTTACAGAATGTTTAATGCCATTTAGGATTAAAAGGCAAAGAGGTGCGTCTGTCCTCTTCCTTTAAGTTGGATGTTTGCCTACCAATATTGGAGCGGAGGGTAAGAATAGATACTTTTCTGTGTCTTGCTCTTATTTCTTCCATTGTGTTTGGGTTTGTTTTGGTTCAGTTGTGCTCCCCAGCTCTTGTGGACCAGGACGTGGCCTGGGGGCAGATATACATGTGTACAATAGGTGCATTAATGGCATAATAATGGAGTATTGATCATTATGAGTCAGCCAGCTGAACGCGAACGCCAAAGCAGCTTGTCCTGCTGAGCGAGAAGGCTGGGTGGCAAAATTCCCCCTCGTAATTCCACCGCACCGCCGACACAGGAAGGGCCAACGGCATTAGTTTGTGTCTGAATGACGAATGGCCATTAAAAAGGGGAGGGGAGCGGAGTGAGGACCTCAGTGGTGGGTCAGCATTGAGGGGGCCACGGCGCTGCTTAAGGTTTGATTAAAGGCAGTCCGT
Source organism: Percopsis omiscomaycus (assembly GCA_027575585.1). Taxonomy (NCBI): domain Eukaryota; kingdom Metazoa; phylum Chordata; class Actinopteri; order Percopsiformes; family Percopsidae; genus Percopsis; species Percopsis omiscomaycus. Next base: position 10,071 of record JAODLI010010599.1, on the reverse strand, counting down.
GTAGGGTTCACACAGACAGGTGTGCCCCAGGCGGCAGAGACTTTGCAGGTGTATACAATTACCAGGTAAGACATACTTCAAGTCGAGCTCCCTGCCAGGGCTGCAAGGAACTGCAATCGGCTGAGCGGAGGGAGAAATAACAACATCAAAAGGCCCAAATGGCCATTCATCAGTCGGCGGAGGATGTAATGATTACAGATGTGGACTTCTGACCTGACCTGGATCCAATCCTCATGCCAGCTAGGACAATATCGGGGGACAGAGAGTTAAAACAAGCCTTCTATAAAAAAAAAAACAACAACATCTGAACTGTCCATTGGGTGGAGACCAGGAAAATGAATCTCTTCTGGCTTATTTTCCCCCCGAGTTTAGGAACATAATGGCAGGGCAGGAAATTGACAATGCAATAGTATATTTTGGGGCGGTTTGTCATTTTTCTGACAGCATCCTCTGTCAGTATGAATTGCTGTACTGTTGATACAAAAAGCCTTGAATTGAACTGACAAGAATGAATGTTGCCATGCCAAGCTGGAAAATGAAAAGCAAAAAAGTAGCCTGTAATATTTTCATTTGGTAGTTTAGCAAAACTGAAACCGTAGTACTGTAGTAGTTATCCCTTCACTCAGGACAGGGAAAGCAAATACTGGACTAATTCTTTAAAAAACCCTGAATGCTACTTTAACAAATGGGTGCTTGTCCACCCATTAGGAATAGTGTAGTGGAAAGAAAATCTGGAAATGTTGTAGACTTGTTTTGTTATCTCGCAAACCTCTGTCAACACTGAATATCTAGGAATGAACAAATAAATGTATGTTAATGTATGAATGTTTGGATGCATATATGCATGCACACGCACACACGCACACACACACACACACACACACTTCTAACTGCCCATTGTGAGGGTAACTGATGATTTTCACTGCGGTTCCCTACTGCTATTAGAAAACAGATTCAGATTTCTGTTATGGCTTGGCCTTGCCTTTGACAGGAGCCTAGCGGACTTCTGCTGCTGTGTCTGCTTAAGTCAGCAGTGCCTCCTGACCAGTCTTCCCAGTCACGCTCCAGCAACCGCTGACTGGAACGACTAGTAAATAAATAACCGCAGCCTGTTGTCTTGCCTGAATGCGGAAATACACAAACCCACTGATTGCACAAGAAGAACAACACAGTAGAGGTAAATGAGAAAATCTGCATTTTTTTTTGCCAAACCATCCATGGTGGTTTTTTGCTAGCCTGGACACATTCCTTGGTTTTTCCACCATATAATTATTAGAAGTGTGTGTGTCGGTGTGTGCCCATTTGCTTGTTCATAAACGTGTGTGAGGGGGGTGTGTGGTGAAAGAAGCATGTCTAGTGTGTAGAAATAGTAGGCCTACCTCGTAGCTACGATAACCTACTGTATTTATGAGCAATAATTCCACAAAATGGTGAAGCGATTAAGACGTGGCTGTCCAAAATCTTTCCTTGAAAATAGCCTGCCAGGGGAACCAAGATAAATTGCTAGCAGAATGAAACCTCACAGTTGATGGACATCCCTTTACTGTAGTACATGTAGAACTGTTGTGACCCAAAGAGTCTCCTTTACAAAGGAGGTTAACTCAAAATAAGGAAAGAAAGGAAGGAAAAAAATAATGACTTTTATATTTAAACCTGATTTGAGGAGAGCATGTAGAGCTAATAAAAAAAAAATCTAAAATATATATAAGGTCTTATTATATTGATGGCCACTCATTTAAAAAAATCTGGATTTTGAAAAAACTTTATAGAACAAACTATCACAATACCAGTAACATGGAATTATGATAGTTTCCAAAAGAAGAGCACCCCTGTTTCCGGAGAGAATACGTGTTCAGATGTTTCACATGTTTGATGTCCGCCACATTAAACCTTGGCCAAGGATACAGTTTAAAAATCAATTTCACACACCCGTTGTGCCCTCCTCCACACTCCAGGTATTCGAATTTCTTTAAATAGAAACCGTGTGACCTTGGTTTATAATGAAGCACAATTTTCAATAAGGAAAATTGGAAAGTGTGAATTGATACAGTGTATACACACACCCACACTGACACGACAGCCAATCAGAACACCTCCGGCCCTCGATTTCCAGCAGAGACCTTCTACACACCTGTGCTCTCACTCTTCTGTCTGGCTTGTGTTTACCACTCAGGAAAAAAAAGGTCTCCAGGCACCGTGGCACTTTAATAAGCCTTAGGGGGTCTATAGGCAACACATTTAATAGCGCAGCTGTAATTCAATACGCCACTCGCAGGGGCGACAGCCGACAGTGGGGGCAAAAAGCACTCATAATTCCTAATGGAACATTTCATAATAAGGCAGGCAATCAGTGTGGTTTACATGCGGCGTGCACAAAAGGTCACATGGTGCGTACAAATCATCTGAATTTAGCACAATGGAGGGGAGAAATGGGAAAGGGCGAGCACAGCATGTTGAAACTTGAGTCATGTCATATATTGTGCTCCTTGCCAGAGCCACGACACTTTAAGCATAAATATTAATACGAAACAGTTCCCAATGCTTTTTTGAATGGGAGCTCCTGTGAATGTGCTTCCGTATGCCTCCTACAAGGCAACTTTTTACTTTTTTTGTGATGCAGTGACATTTTTGAGTAAACTAAATCAATTTGATTACGGAAACAGTTACCAAAGTGATTTTAGCATAGCTGATCGATAAAAGCAAATTTACATTTACAGCATTTAGCAGAAGCTTTTATCCAAAGCTACTGTATACAGTAAATACTGTATACAGAAAGCTTTGGTTTTGGTGTGTCAACGTGGAGATTTAGTTCCTACTGTATGAATTTTCACCAGATGCAGTCCTACAGATCATAGATTGGCCATTTATATACAGAATCATATACACAAGAAGCAGACAAACTTATAGGTTTTCATAATGTATACTAAATTTAAAAAAAAAGTGTAGTATGCTCTGAGGAATATTTCGTAAAAGGCTACAGTAGTTGATGGGGCCTTAGGTGGAGCTTTGCTGCTTAAATCAGACATTCAGGGAGTCAGGGAGATGTCAATCAAACACATCCTGAGAGTCCTGAGAAGAGCTCTCAACATCCACATTAACTTAAAACACCTATGCGTTCTTTACAAAGCATTTAAGTTGTAAACAATTCAACGGCTTTTGACAGATTTAAACTTGCATGTGTTATTTTTGGTTATATACTGTATGTGTGTGTGTGTCATGTTATTGTGCAGTATCATGCCTTAGTTGCTGCTATACACAGTTGACAGATGAGACCGCAGGTGGCCAATAAAGAGCCACTCAACCTCTCCAGAATGAGCCATCCCATTGGATGCCTTACTAACATGAGGGCCTACAGGGCTTTACGGTCAGTGACTGATTACACAGACACACAGTAGATCAATTCATTAATTAGTCTTCCCCGAGCTGGTTAATTTCCTTCCTCTTTAGCTACAATCTCCCTCCGTTAGCGTAAGCAGATCTGTCATTATATGGTTTCCCGGCCATTTCATCAGTCAGATAAATTAGCCCTTTTTCAATGTGTTCCCATTTTCCTGAGAAGAAAAAACCTGAATGTAGAGTGATCAAAATCTCCCCCAAACATATGGCACCTTTGCAGCCTTTAAGGTTAATGCCGTTAGTTTAAATTAAAAGGTTGGCAGCTGGTACATGGCAAAACAATCTGATTACCACCTGTGAACTGATTAAGATGCCTCGGGCACAAGAGTTCTTCATTCAGATTACCTGTCCGCTGCCATTTCTCACATTAGGTTCAAGATGGCCACCACTTTACCTTCGTTATCTAATAGCACTAATCAAATTAGCATAGGGATCTCTCTGCATTCTTTAAGCTAATTTCACATTTTCCATTTTGGCTTTAACTAATTCTTAGCGGGGGGGCAGGATAGTCTAGTGGTCTAGGTGTTGGACTCCCAGCCGGAAGGTCGTGGGTTCAAGCCCTAGAGCTAGCCTACCTGCAAGCATCCTTGAGCAAGATGCCTAACCCCTACCTGCTCCATGTAATAGCTTAATTGTAAGTCGCTTTGGATAAAAGCGTCTGCTAAATGATGTAATTGTAAATTTGCGACATGCAATTCTGAAGTCAGAGGGCCCTATCTTAGGCTACGTTTAGACGGCAGGCCAAAGTGACCCAAAACCAAATTTTTTGCTCATATGTTTTACATTTTACATTTACAGACGCTTATCTAAATCTACTTACAATTAGTACATTTGTACTAATTTGTACTAACAGTTGAACCGGTTAACCACCAGTTTTTGCAAGCAGATAACATTCTCCTAGAATAAGGACAGCATCATGTAACTCAGATCTGATTTTTTCACGACAGTGTGAACAGCCCAAGTCAGATGGAATCGGATCTTTTACATTTTGGATTTGGGCCACTTTCATATGTGGTCCAAATCCGTTACAGGTCAGATTTAAATAAAATGCCCCTAATAGGGCCCCTAATCTTATCGATTTACAGTAACTTGTGGTCTAAAATGCAAGCTCAGTCTGTACAGGAGTTAAAGCAGAACATGGAATGTGCAATAAAGTAAACATCGTATTTGCATATTATGTAAATGTAGCCTTTGTGTGCAACGTTGTTGTTTAATAATCAGAATAAGCACATAACTTTCAGCTACCAATCTTCACAAATGCTCTATATTTATAACAAACAAATTAGACAGGTGCTTTTTACTACTGTATGTTCTTCATAATGTTTGTTTTTAACCACCAAATTGTACAGGCTATGGATAACTAATCATGTTTCCTATAATATCTTTACTCTACAATCACTCGAAACGTGAAAAAACGAAACGTGACCTTTAGATATTCGTAAGAGTCAAGCTAACAGCTGCAAGTCGCTATGTAAGGGGGAATATAATTGCTATCTATTTGTATCTGAATTCACTGTGTAGGTATTAGGCAGCTCTCCTCTTTGTTGCTCACATAATGATTCCATTGAGAGAAATCCACCGGGGCTACTACAATGGCGTGGAACTCATCTTGCTAATTAAACGAATATAGCGACCCATAAAAGGGTATCGGCAGTAGCAGAGAAAGATTTCCCTACCAAATTTAAACTTAAACCTACGCCCTTGCCTGTATCTTCGTCTTGCAAGCAAACACGCTTTCTGCACCTGCTTTTAAGAGGAGAACTTTCACTTTTTGCACGAAACTCCCACGCAATTTGTCATTCTGCACTGCTGCGGCAGGCAGAATGCGGTTTTAGCCATGTGCGGTCTGTTCGTACATACCATGCCATGTTTTTAGTCGCACGTTGTGACAAAATTACGGCTAAAACGGGTTAGTACATCTGCCCCAATTCCCCCGATCCTCTCAAGTTGATTTAAAGTTGGGTGAGGATTCAACCCAAATCCACAAATGTAATATATGCATTCACCGCTTGTTCTCATAAAAACTTTGTTTGGTAGCATCTCTTTGGCGCGGTGGGCTAAATCCCTTCAGACGGGTATCAGTATGGAACACCATCTGGATTAGGAGGTTAGCAACTAATTAGCAGTAAGAGCTAGGGCCAGAGTGCAGAATCAATCCTGCCTGCTAAGCCACTTCCAGGTCACAACCTCCCAGCACTGCGGGGAACCACTGGGTCAGTGGAATATAGAAGGAGGGAAGGGAGATGGACAAATGGTGTATTCATATTCAGTGCAAGTCTGTAAAAAGACTGTAAACAGCAGATACTGCAGAACAAACAGCAAGGAAGATAATATGTGAGGCAATGCATCCGAAAGATGATTTGAGACAAATAATACTGTATGGATTAAAAAGAGTTTAGGAATATGTTGCAGCTTGTTAATTATTGATTACTTCCCCAAAGAAAATTCAATTTTAATATTTAAAAAATAATTACTCAAAGGAACAATTATGCATGTGCATAATTTTCATTTCAACATTTCTCTGTAACAGCATTTCCTTTTCTAAGGCAATTAAAGAGGGAATGAAAGATTCTTGTAATAGAGCAAATGGGAAAATGAGCCCAGCAGAGACGAGGCTGGAAAAAAGGAACAAAGCTGTCAGCATTTGTTTACTTCTGCAAATTCATCATGCCAGCGATAACTGAGGCGCTGCCACACTTCAAACACAGGCGCTTAGTGTGACAGAGTCCGTTCTCATGCATGATCACGACATGCACATGACTCATGCATGAGTACATGCATGCCCATACACACACACACACACACACACTCACACACACACACACACACACCACCACCACCACAACAGCACGGTTAGGTCTGGACCTTTATTCCAGCCAGCTAGTAGCAGTTAGCTTATTGCAGCAAACTACTAGCATTAAACTACTAGCTTACTGGTAGTAGTTTATTGCCGTTACCTGATTACCAGTCGCTGCATAGTTTTGTCATGCCTACTGTCCCTGCCCCTCCTACCTAGCCAGAAGTGTCTCTCTCTCACCCTTTGTTTGTCTGCACTGGGTTTTATTGCAGGGCTTAAATCCGGTGTGCTGGAGTGTGGCAGCAGCTGAGTCCTCTACATCAGCCTCCTCTGCTTCATATACTGGGCTTCCACGCCACCACACCGCCAGAGCGTAGACACTACTTCACCGTTAGTCTCGTTCCAGCTCCTATAAAACCAGGTGCCTTGCTCATTTCTGTCTCCCGAGCTCCCTCCCTCCCGCTGGCTCCCTGGACTCCCTCTCTGCTCTGCAACTCGCTCCCTCCCTCCCAGACGCTGCTCTGACCCCCCTAGTTTCAAACACCTGTGGAATTCCAGACACAAATCGAGGAGTGTTCCTTTAAACGTGTTCTTGAAGTGCAAGGGTTGCTAGGGAAAACTGAACATGAAAGCAGTCATGTTTTATCAGCAAAGCAAGTTTTTATTAAGTGTCCCTTGTTTTGATTATTTTTTGAATAATGATGGTTATGGCTTTTTGACTACTCATTATTTTTTAGCATTGATGCCTCGGTTCATTTTTAATAAAATATTCATGTAAGGTATTTGATTTTATACTTGCTCGAGAATTTTCCAGATATGCCAGTGTTATCTTTATGATGACCTTTTCTGAATGCACTGAAAATTAAATAAACATCAGCCGGAAACATCGCCTCTTATCGTATAATTCATGCTTTCCTATCTCCAGCTCCTTCTCCCGCCTCCAATCATATTACTTGGGCAGCACACTAGCCTAGGCGTCTCAGAGAGGAAATATAAATACAGGCCTTATCAGCGAAATGGGATGTAAGTCAGAAGGGATTCACCTCTGATTGTGCATACAAAACAGTGTCAAAGCACAAACCCCCGATTCACATAGTATATTACCTGAAGAGAAATGACAATTCTCTCTCGGGTGTAAACAAGAAAGAAATTCAAGCAGGCAAACCAAACACACTAAATCATATTCAATATGATGAAACATGAATCTCATATTTATGTGTAATAATAGAAATACTGCTAAGGTGAGGGAAGAGGGCATTTTAGATTCTGTCTGGCAAATTGTTTTGCTAGAGAAAATGAGCAAAGACTGAAAATATAAGCAACATAAAACTGTTTAGCTCCAAAGAATTAACCTTATTCAGAATAGGTTTACCGTAGATATACACAACATAGATCTGGAATGGCAATCTCTCAACACAGCTACTAGCAGTTCTATACATCCTGCATCTATCTCCATGCCACTAAATGTTCAATCCAACAGCCTAAGCCCCTGGTGCTAATGGTACGTGCTTGGCTGTCAGATTAAGTCTTATTTACTCTCAGCAGGGTCTTAAATTACCAATGATTAAAACCCCTCTGGTGTTCTATTTTAACAGAGGCAGTATCTCTCTAGATTAAGAAGGTCCCCCGAGATAAAAAAACAACAACAAAAAAACATCATGTCACCCTTTGCGAGGGTCAAATAATGTGAAGGCTTTCTGGAAAGGGTCAGAAGGATAGTCGAGTGGTTAGGATGGCCAATTCCCAGCTGAAAGGTTGTAGGTTTGATCCCCAACATGCCCGGCCTACCTGTGAGCATTCCTGCCTAACCCCTACCTGTTCTTTATTACTTGTAATTGCACTCACTGTATTTAAAAATACTGTATAGTACTTTTCCTCACCTCTGGTCATTTAAACGTTCATGCTTTATTGTATTGTTTTATAGCAGTATATCATTGGTAACTATATTATTGTTATGTTCCACTATATTATTGTTATGTTCCACTCGTACATCCATAGCTCAATTTCCTGAACCCTGTTAGCTATCAAATTGTCATACGGATGTTTCATGCTAAAGATAATTGACAGATTATTCCTAAAGACCAGAACATAATATTACCAGAACTACTGATATCACGTAGTCCGGCTCAAGTCACTGCAAACAGGAAGCCCTAGCCGTTGGACGTAGCCTCATAGAGGCAGCAATAGCCCATAAAGCAGGACACAGCTACTCTATTAGAGCCCAGGACCCAGCTGTGATTCGATTTGTCAGCCGCCGAAAAACACAGACGCACAGCGTCATCCAAAGAGCCTGCTTCTGTTAGACTGTAATATGGGTGTGCATGTGTGTGTGTGCCACTCTCACACACTCTGTCTGTCTGTCTCTCCAGCTCTTAGTGTCCGTCTATTATTGTCCCAAGGTTACTCACACACACACACACACACACACACACACACACACACACACACACACGTCAAATGCTTTGACCGCCGGCACGATCACAGTTTGCAGGAAGGAATGAAAACGATGCATTAAAGGGGAGGAAATGCAGTAGTAAACACAAAACTGACCTTCACAGAGGTAATACAAGGGCTTGCGAGTGCTTTGTTATATTTCACACTCAATTAGTAGAACATTTAATACCAGTAGTTGTGCTTTCCAAAATATGTTTACAATTGATCCAAAGCGACTTATAGTGAGTACAATTACATGTGTAAAAGAGCAGGTAGGGGGGTTAGATGCTCATAGTTGCTTACAGGCAAGCCGGGCCTGTCGGGGATCGAACCCTAACCACTAACCCTAGCACTACAAGGAGTTTTTGCATCGATGTATCTGACGTAAGAAAATGAGACCATTGGTGATAAAATTGGCAATTTTATTCGAACTATTCCAAATGCTGTCACCGGGTTGCATTTGCTGCAAAATCTGAGAAATCAATTCACGACAGAGATCAATAAGTTGTTGTTCTATTGCCTCGTCTCTATACAGCTTGCGAAACAGCTGATGTTCCCACTGAATCATCTCTGCCCATCTAATATCTATTCTCTTCAACACAAACACTCAAATGGAGGTGAGGTAGCTCTTTGCGATGAGGCAATGGGGCTCATGGGAAAGATGGGTTGACGCTGGCAATACTATAGCTTCAGCAAAACAGACAATGCTCTGCGATTTATGTTGGTCCAATGCTCACCACCAGAAGCAGAGACAATGGGTGGAAATTATTGTTATAGGTCTTGTAAAGATAATAGTAAATAAATGTTGAAAAATAAACAAAAAACAAAATAAAAAATGTGCGGATTGCAGCTTTAATTTTAATATAATCTTTTGATTTATATTGTTGGGGTCAAACGTTTCAGTACCCATCTTTTACTTTCTCTCTCTCTCTTTCTATCCTTACGTCTTTGTTTTACCTGATCAGCCTTGGTAGCATCTGTCCCATAGCCCAGCCCATCTTTGCCCTCCCCGAAATCAGCCACAAACAAACAAAAACAGAAAGACAGTTGGACTAACATGTGGCTATGAAAGTCAGGCCTCCCAAACTCTCTGCTGCTCTCTCGGTGCGTTTGACACCCCTGCTGTCACGTCTCCCTGTACGCAGACATGTATTTGCATTAACACACCAGAGCCTTACCGTTCCTGTCACACCCACACAATGCTAGCCTCGGCCCCTTATGTGAAAGCGTATATATTTATTTACACATACATGAAAGTCTGTTCTGTTCAGAGGGTGGGCTGGCTTGTCATGTTGGGTTTTCCTCACCAGTAAGCTTTGAAGCTTAGGAAGGAAGACAGGTAGTGAGGTGCATAGATGGTCCACAAATAACACACGTGCTCACACACACACACACACACACACACACACACACACACACACACACACACACACACACACACACAC